>REGO01001853.1:0-16737 GCA_010120015.1 Rhombomys opimus | reverse complement strand
ATACTCGCTTATATAGACCTACAAGATATGATAAACATAATGAAGTCTATACACCTAAAGAAGATAATCAAGAAAGCGGGCACAGGGTAAGATCATCAATCCTCATTTAGAAAGACAAATGGGATGTGCATTGGATGTATGACAGGATTCTACCACAGAAGGCATCTGAAAGACTCTACCTCGCAGTGTGGCTGACTCTGGGGACACTTTCTTTCTCATTGTGTTGCTTTGTCCAGCCTCCATGTGGGGCTTTTTGCTTTGTCATCTTGTATCTTTTTTTTTAAATCTGTTTTGTGGTTGTTTCTTGGGGGCCTGTTCTTTTCTGAAGAGAAACAGCAGGGGAGTAGATAGGCTAGACAAGAGGTATGAGGGGGTGTAAGAGGGTGGCAGGAGGGGAAACTTGATAGAATGTGTCCTCTGAGAGAAAAGTCTATTTTCAGTAACATTAAATACATTTCTTATTTTTCAGAAATATAAAAAAGCTGAGCTAAAAGGAAACAACAAACATGTGATGTAAAAATTCATAAACACTGATTACCAGTAAAGAAAGTTTTTGTTTTGTTGTTGTTGTTTTTTTAATCTTTTAAACCAACACTTAAGGTTCAAGAGTGAAATAAACATTATCATACATTATAAAACATTAAAAAATAATCTTTTCTAAAAGACTTAATCCTCCAAAGGAATATGAGAGAAAAAGAGAATATAAATCTATAATATAGAAAATAAGGATGTGAAAGTAGAAATGTGAGAATACAGACATAACTATGTGTCATAGCCAATTAGAGAATTATGAATGAAACAAAAGCTACCTGCTTTTGACTACTGAACTAATTAGCAATTACAGGATGAACTTCTCTGTTATATAATGCTTGAGAAATGTATTCATCACAAAGGCTGTAATTTAAAGAAGTAATTGAAGAATATTTATATAATGACCTTTAAAAGTTTTCACACTTTCCTCAGTAGGAAGCCACGAAAATGTAGCAAAATGATGTTTGTGAAACATTCATTATTATTCTTTGTATGCTGCAGAATTAAGGAGAGCATGCTTTGACATCAGGAAATTTATGCTATTCAGTATTAAGATAATACCTGAATATGAGAATCATAAGAATATTCATATAGAAAATGGAATAAATGTTGGTAAGTGTTAATAAAATAGTAATATGTACATTTATGTTCACAGCACATCCAATACTGACTTAGTTTTCATCAAAAACATTCATATTTGTCATAATGCAAACGGTGTTGCAAATGATCACATACTTCTCCCTTCTCCTTCGACAGCCCTCTAGGTATATTACATGAATTTTCTCTTTTAAACTTGTTTTTCTTTCCTTTTTTCATTTGAAATGAAAGTTTATAAAAAAAATACCATTAAAATGACATTTTAATGCTTTGATTTTAAAGACTTATTTTTATATTAATTTTTATTTTTTTAATATTAGTTACAGTTTATTAACTTTTTATCCCAGCTGTATCCCCCTCCCACATTCCCTCACAATCCCACCTTTCCTCCCTTATCTTCTCCCTGTCCCTTTCCAAGTCCACTGCTAGGGAAGGACCTCCTCCCCTTTCATCTGACCTTGGTTTATCCAGTATCTTCAGGACTGGCTGCAATGTCCTCCTCTGTGGCCTAGCAAGGCCGTTCCTCCCTCAGCAACTGAGACTTCAGCTGTTTTATAACAAGCACTTTCTCTTTCTGTTTTTGAATTTATGTGAAAATATAGCATTTATTTTTAACTAGGAAGGAGCATCCATGCTGTTTGGATTATGTAGCCATTCATGTTTGTTGACTTAACACACATGGTATTTACATTTCTGTACATGTTTCAAATTAGTTGTAGTGTAACTGTTCATGTACAATTTCCACTCTCCCTGTTTTATAAACCCCTGACAGATCTGTGTGTTGGCTAGCTTTATTTCAACTTGTCTTTTCACAGTGAAGGATGAGTGATACAGAGAGGTGAGTGTCTTTCAAAACTGGTGAGTGTCAGAGCTTATGGCCAGTAGATTTATATTTGACATAAATGACTTCACAGTAGATTTTTCTTCTAATGTATTTATTAAGTTATTTATTTATTACAATTTATTCATTTTGTTTCCTGGCTGTAGCCCTCTTTCTCATTTCCTCCCAATCCCACCTACCCTCCCTCATCTCCCCTTATACCCCTTCCCTAGTACAGAGATAAGGGGGACC
The DNA here is from genome assembly GCA_010120015.1 of Rhombomys opimus. NCBI lineage: Eukaryota > Metazoa > Chordata > Mammalia > Rodentia > Muridae > Rhombomys > Rhombomys opimus. The sequence continues at coordinate 14,537 of REGO01001853.1, read as the reverse complement.
TTCTCCCCTTCTATCTGACCCTAACCTATCAGGTCTCATCAGGGCTGGCTGAATAAGCTCCCTCTGTGGCCTGGTGAGCGTGCACCTCCGCAAGGGATGTGATCGAAGAGCCAGCCCCTGAGTTCATATCAGAGACAGTCCCTGTTCCCTTTACTAGGGAACTCACTTGGAGACTGAGCTGCCATAGACTACATCTGTGCAGGGGTTCTAGGTTATCTCCATGCATGGTTCTTGGTTGCACTATCAGTCTCAGAAAAGACTGTTGAACTCCTTGTGGAGCTCCTGTCCCCTCCAGGTCTTTCCATCTTCCTCTTTTTCCATAATTTTTCCTGTATTCTGCCCAAAGTTTGGCTTTGGGTCTCAGTATTTCCTTCTTTATCCTGATGGGTAGAGTCTTTCAGAGGCCCCCTGTGGAAAGATCCTGTCCTGTTCCTTGTCTTCTCCTACTTCCGATATCTATCCTGTTTGCCCTTCTGAGTGAGGTTTCAGCCTCTTCCCTAGGGTCCTCCTTGTTGTTTAGCTTCTTTAGGACTATAGATTGGACTATGTTTATCCTATATTATATAACTAAAATGCACTTATAAGTGAGTATATACCATGTTTATTTCTGTTTCTGGGTTACCTCTCTCAGGATGATCTTTTCTAGTTCCATCCATTTGCCTTAAATGTTCATGATTTCCTTTTTTTTAATTGCTGAGTATTATTCCATTGTATAAATGCACCACAATTTCTGTATCCATTTTCAGTTGAGGGACATCTAGGTTCTTTCCAGATTCTGGCTATTATGAATAAAGCTGCTATGAATATAGCTGAGCAAATGTCCTTGTTGAGGGTCTTTCAGACATATGCCCAGGAATGGTATAGCTGGATCTTGAGGTAGCATTCTTCCAAATTTTCTGAGAAAGTGCCAGAATGATTTCCAAAGTGGTTGTACAAGTTTACATTCCCACCAGTAAAGGAGGAGTGGTCCCCTTTCTCCACCACTTCTCCAGCATGTATCATCCCTTGAGTTTTTGATCTTAGCCATTCTGATGGGTGTAAGGTAAAATTTTAGGGTCGTTTTGATTTGCCTTTTATGACTAAGAATGTAGAGATTTCTCTAACTGTTCCTCTGCCATTCTATATTCCTCTATTGAGGAATATAGCTCTGTGCCATTTAGCTCTGCCATTTAGCTCTGTACCCCATTTTTTAATTGGATTACTTGGTTTGCTGGCAAATTTCAGTAGAAACCCCATATCTGGCTTTGATATGTTTATTTACTCAGATTAGGCTTCTTTAACTAGTTTCTTCAGTTCCACACATTCTACAGAACGTACATGATAGAGAGACTAATTAAACAGAAAGGAATGGCAAGATGATGTGAAACTAAATACGGTCCTTTTATGTCATATCGATAGGAGAGTTATGAAATATTTTCTCATTTAATTTTCTGAAAACGTTTATGTATGGAAAGGCTATTGTGCTCTCATTTTCAGATATAGCACACTTGGTCTGTTTGGATTTCTGTAGGTGGTCATTAATGGAAAAAAAGGATTCGTGACCACATGTTTCAGGGTGATTGAAACATGAAACTATTTATAAGTAGAAAACATTCATGAATATGAAACCACGTAATTCATGTTGAATCACGAAGGTGCGAATTTCTCCACGTTGGCACTCTCTAATATTTAGAACATGGCTCATGTAACTGGTATGATTTGGATGAGAGGTAATATGATACAGTCAAATGGACTGTAACATAATATTATTAGTTTGACTCAAAAGACCACATAACTGGGAAGCAAAAGAGATAACAAAGCAGAAGGGAGCAGCATCAACACTTTTATTACCTTCGAAAAAAAATTCTAATATATGAGCTAGTGCTTTTATCCAGGTACTGAAATTTATAATGGACAAATAGTGCTCTATCATAACTGATTTTATTTGAATTTCTGTATTGAATAGTGCTTGAAAATTTCCCAGGATAATAACTAAATTGTCATCAACACATTTTAATGATTATATACTTACACCGCAATTGTCCAATTCATCTTTCCAAGGTAAAAAGATGCATCCATTAATGATCTTGGTTTGGTTTTATTTGTGGACATTTCTGTAAGTTTTAGCACTTCCAATTTCCTTGTGGTGAACCATCTAGTTTATATCTGCACACTCCTATGATTTTCTTTTAATAAATATATATTAAAGCTTTTATCCTATTTACTACACTCTTTTCACCATGAGGTACCTCCCTCAGAAGCAGTTCAAAGTAATTTTACAGATGGTCTAATACTAGATGGCTCATCATGAAATAAATGAAAGAAATAGAATTTAAGGAAAGTTCCAAAATTTAGGAGCATTTATAATTAGAAAAGATTATCTATATATGTATTAACTTTTTAATATAAACAAGCATTTTATTATAAATATATTAATATAATAAAATAACTTGTTATTCATTTATTGACTTTATTATAAGCTTATTATAATAAAGAAAACAACCATAGAAATATTTACAGTAAACAACATTCAAAATTTCATGAAATATTTATGAAACTTAGAAGTCATAGATTATTGCTAAAGTAACATTTTGAAAAAAAATGTTTTATGCAAAAGTCATGTGTAAAGAAAATTAAGTTAACTGGGACCAAGATTGACAGAATTTATGTCATGCAGTGCTGGAGTGAATACATCTTTCATTTCCGAGTGCCTAAGCCTGTGGCAGAGCTAGTACTCTAGTCTACATAATGATGAAAAGCCAAAGATGGCAGGAAGATAGTCTTATTTCGGTAAACTAGTGAAACTGAGATTACACATTTTCCTCAGAACTGTATTTTCATAAACAAACAAGAAAACTTGCAATTACACAAATGTCATGAAGGGGTTCTTGAAAAATAATTAGGAAGCCTGACTCTACCTCTCTGTATAATGTGTACCTTCCCCTATCAATTATTTACTGTAGGTGACAACTTAACAGAGGGTATCCGTTGAAAAAGCCTGTTCACCCCCCTTGTATATCTTAACTGAAGAGATTTATTAAGAATCTTTTGGGCTTAAGAAGAAACAGTTAATAGAGGAATGTGAAATTGATTGTCTCACTCTGCCTTTTTCTCTCTCTCTGGGTCTTTCTTCCTCTTTGTCTATGTTGCCATCTCTGAGTCTCTCATCTTGTGTGTGTCATTGTCTCTGTTTCTCTCATTTCTGTCTTGTCTCCCTGTTTGATACTGTAGCCACACATACAAAAAGCCATGCACTGTGCTAGTCTCACATGAAAACAAGATAAGGATGGCTCAAAAACCATTTACTTTTTGGGACCTGAGACTGTGACTCCTGCTTATGCTTATGTGTTCTTTGTCAGTTCAGAGGAAACCTTCCAGAAGTCATGGGAAAACCAGACATTCTGTTTTATTTTTGCGTAAGTAATTTTCCTTAAATATAGCTAGTAGTTATTCCATAATTAAACGCTTACTAGATAAGTAATTCAATGTGTATAAAAAGAGTATTAAGTTATACATATACATGAATGGCTCGTGCCAACCAAATATTAGCATTTTGATATACAATATTTATCAAAACACTATAACATTACATACATATATATTTGTATATTATTTCAGAAGCATGTATTCTCAATCAACCAAGAAGCATTTGCTATATGGATGTGCTTTGTCATATTCATTCCTGCTATTCAGATTTCAGAGAAATTCCATCTTACCCCTCCTTTTACATCCATATATTTTTCTTCTAAACCCCCCAGAAAGGAAAATTGTGAAATAAATACATCTCACAAAGCTTGTGTCATGCAACTATTTTATTAAATTGAAATAAAGCAACTATGAAAGAGCAGCTATTTAATGATTTTATATGTATTAAAGTATTTCAATAATAAATGTTACATGTTTAAAAGTAATCATAACATCATGTAATGTGTTCAAGGACGTTTTTGTGATGATATTCTTAGTCAATATAAATATTTTATTTAGATATATTTACTTTAAAATAATTAAAAACAAAATAAAAATGCAATTTTATTATGACCCAAAGACCTTAGAAGTAGAGAACAGATTTGATTTTATTTTCTAAATTGAGAACACAAGCTGGCAAGATTCAGTGAAGGAAACATAAATTCAATAAGTCAATTTTGTTGGAAGCAGTACCTTTGACAGATTCATGACAAGATGAAAGAATAATTTTTGGGTTGAACAGTAGGTTGAAAGATTAATGATAAGAAATATAAAAAAACATTTTTATTGGTAAATCCTGGGCTGAGAGATTTGTGAGATAAGACTCTGTTTTGTTTTCTTTTGCTTTTTTTTTTTTTTTAATCTGAGGGTTTAATAATGAGGTTTTTTTTAATTTACCTTTAATTTCCCATAGTTTTTTTTTCATATAACTTGAGCTTATTGTTTTGAAAAACGTAAAGTCAATTTAGTTTCTCCTTGCAATAAGACTATGCTACAAAAATATTTCGTAAGAAAATGAGTTTACAGGTGCAGTTTTAGGTATATGTACTAGGCTGTTTCTGTCAGAGAAAACATGCAGAGATTATAAAGGCCCATGTCAACCAAAGGTCAGCATTTGTATATATTTTATTAAAACTCACATTTATGGTCTTCTTGGTACTTCAAAGAAGAAAGAGTAATTATGCAAGACCTGAGTACATTTTTTATTTATTTATTTTTTTTGGTATCCACTAGTAGTAATTTCTTCTCAGTTAAAAATGTGAGAAATGTTCATACCAACAACCCAGGCATCAGTGCTTATAATTTTGGCAATGTTCAACTTAATTACTTTATTTATACATTTTCCCTCATAAAAATAATTACATCTAAATATTTTCTTAATAGAATTCTATTCATTCTGCATTTCACAAAATAATCTTGAAAGTTTTTATGATGTTTTATTTACTTCTTTCTGTGGTGTTATTGATTTGTGGAGGTCTGCAATAAGTTCGAACACTCCATTTATATTTAACCAAATTATCTCTGTGGAGAGCCAAGCTCTGCCGCGCCCTAAAGATGGCGCTGGCTTCTGCCTCTGGTAGGTAAAAGCTCTTTGTAATCAACTCCTTAATTGGTTGTGTATGTGCATCGGGCTCGCTTCCGCAGTTGTGGACTAATCTGCAGGCGCCATGTAGCTTATCAGGATTGGCTGGCCATAGGCTATTTAATTGGCAGGCTGGGCTTCCCAAGAGAGAGAAGTCAGAAGATTGTTCAAGGTTCCTGAATAAACTGCATTGAGAAGAGTCCAGTGTTGCGTCTTCCTTGCTGGTCGAGGCGGTCGCGACACATCTCATCTCTCTCTATCTGCAGACTCATCCAAATTTCTTCAGCACTGACCATTGACTCTATCATGTGCTGTAAAATTCATCTCCTGCCCTGTTTCTTGATAATGGAACTAAACCTTAATTCCAAATAGGAAAACCGGAATTCACTTGCATCAATGTGATTTACAATGACAAGTAGCAAGCCAATAGATCTTGGTTGATTTATGTTGATTTACATTGTTTCAAAAGAATATTTATTCATGGATTTTTTTCATTCAATTTCACGATAAATAGCTATGTCCCACAATTACAGTGTTGGCAGCACAACAGAAAACAAACCTGGCAATGCATGATGATATAGGTAGTCAGAAACAAAGGTGGAATATTTGTGGTAAACAAGAAAATTCAAAGACAGTATGTGATAGTTTTGAAATAAATTAAACTGAAATGAAAGGAAGAATGAGAATGTCTTCTTGAATGAAAGAGTCAGAGAAAGGTGGCTTCATTCCAGAGATCAAAATAAAAAAGCATCACTCCACATGTGTAGCGCAGCTTTCCTTGAGAAGTTCATAAACTGTCCTTTCAAGTTTCTTTTCTGATGGCAGAAAAAAAAAAAAAAACTTTGAGAAGACATTCTATGGCAAAGAGGAATATAAGACTCATGGGCTTGGAAGGCAGGAGGCAAAGGGTGTTTGCTTACATACCTCAAGGGGTTTCATGCATACTGTCAGCATTTCCTGCAGCCCAACTCAAGGAACAGGAGGAGAAGGAAGTTGGACTGTGCAGTGCTCAACCCAACTAATTACTGGATACTGTAGCTGGAAGATATACCCAAAGCTTCTCTATCAGTGGTCATTAAAGAAATCTGTGCATACTCAATGAAAGGGAACCAGAGGTGAAACCATTCATTACCAAAGGCACCTGCACATCAGAATGGTGACTGGAGGGAAAGCCACAGAGCTGGAAATATATCAGCTCACTACCATAGCTCCTTACACAAAATCCACAAATTTGACAGCATTTTAGTAAATAATTTCAATAGGTTAAAAATTACATAGAGGCTATCATGCTTAACACACCATTGAGTGGAGGCTTGAACTGATCCTTTTGTTGCCCACTGTTTTTCACGTTTAAGCACAATGGCTAAGTTCAAGTGTCATGTTTACACAGAGAATATCGATCACTTATACTTTTCCAGCTTTTTCATTCTGTTAGTTATAAAAGAAAAAATAGTTTTACTGTCTTCTGTAATTTAGCTATTGAATTGAGACTAGCATAGGCAGTGATAAACTTACATGAAAATAGCAAGACTTTTAAAAGGCAAGTTTTTGTTATCTAAAAGTAAAATAATTTCTCCCCATGTTAAATGTGCGATGATACTAGTAAAACTTCTGACGTATGAAATGGAAAGTTGCATATCGTGTATAAATTCAAAGTTACATAGTTAAAATGCATGGTACATTAATGAGTATTATTAGAAAGTTGTGTACAAAATAATTATGATAACTTACATCTATAAAAATATCTACTGCCGAAGCAGGAAGGCTAGATCCCAAAGGACCCTCTTTGGAGTCTGTTTGTCTGCTATTTCTTGTTTAGTATCTAATATATCTTTCTTTGTTGTTGTTGTTTTGGTTTGGTTTTCCAAGGCTGCACATGAGCTTGTGGTAAAGAGTCACTGTTTTTGAATTGTGAATGTGATGTTCCTGTCTTAGAAGAAAACTCACCAGTAGCAATAAACTAGTAGAAGCTTCATTATAGAGTAGCAGCAAAATAAAACATCATACATTCTAATAATTTAATTTAGGCTTTGCCAAATAAAGAATTATAACTTGCCAGGTGTGGATAGGTTTAGCTTTCATTGCATAATGTATTATCCTGTGCCTTGTCCTGAATATGGTGATTTTAAATCTCTAATGTAAATTATAGTGAAAAAGTCTTGTACTGTCTTGTAGAATACAGATATTATAAGTAAAAGCAGCAACTATTTCCATGAAATATACATTTATAGCTCTAACATTAAAAGAAACTAGACTTGTTCTTTTGTTAGTAAGTTCAAGTGCAGCTGGAAAGACACTGCACCAGAAACCTGATTCTAAGAATCTCAGCTTGTATAGCTTTCCTCCTGGAAGATTTATCCCATAATATTATCCTTTACCAAATAGAAGCACTGTCCAAAAGGACCTCAGAGAAAAGTTGTGCATGAAAAAGAGAGAAAAAAGAAAAGTGTTATGGGTGATCATAAATAAAATGTAGAACCAGCTCAGTGTGACAAGATGAGATAGATGAGTGTGAAGCATAGCAAAGTAATAAAAGTATTCAAGAGTGAGTAGCTAAGTAACTTTGCGAAAGGAACAAATAAAAAAAGTGGACATCACTGTGAAATACACCAGATAAATCAAATGAGTTTAGAATGACATTTGCTAAGTCATAAACTGGAGCTTACATTGTAACTCAAAGTTCCACTGGGGACTAAGACTGTTCCATCGCAGAACAATGATAATAAGGACTGGCTAACTTTACACCTCTGCACTGCTTGCCAACAAACAGACAACACAACAGCAACAAAACTGACACATTTATAACTGTCCTAGCCATATAATCAATATGGAAACAAAGTTCTATTTGTCTCAATTCCACGTACTTCAAATATTTTGTCATAACTTCTGTGATGAAGACTTCCTTATTTTCCTGATTTTATTTTGAATATATTATAATATTGAATTTAGATTGAGTTGAAAACTAGTAAGGAGAGCAGGGGCTATCTCTGACATAAACTCAATGACAGGCTCTTTGATCACCTCTTCCTGGCGGGCATGGGGGCCGGAAGGGTGCAGTCTTGCCAGACCCCAGTAGAAGACAATGCAGCCAGTCCTGATGAGACCTGATAGGCTGGGGTCAGATACAAAGGGAGGAGGACCTCCCCTATCAGTGGACTAGGGGAGGAGCATAGGAAGATGAAGAGGGAGGGAGTACTGGACTGGAAGGAGATGAGGAAGTGGGCTATAGCTGGGATACAAAGTGAATAAATTGTAAACAAAACGAAACAATCTCATTTAAGTTCACAGCTTCTACATGAACTCTACCATGACATGCTATCCAGAAAAATAATTAAAGAATCGTACAATTTTCTGGACATCTTTCTTTGTTGAGGTAAATCTTAGCATCATTCTATTTAACAAATTCTGTATCCACAAACTTTGACTCTTCCTTCTTTCCTGTATAAAATCCCTGTTTTACATAGGATCTATATTCTTCCCTCTATATAGAGTTTGAAAGCAGAAAATTCAGCATCTCTAATCTTTGCCTCATTAATACCCCCATTTATAACATTTGGAAACACTGTTTGATTTCTGAGTATTTATAGAATGTAGTTTTGGTGATATTTGCTCTGTCAGATATCAAATGTAGAAATCATAATTGAAAAAACACACCGTGGGCTATCAGGCCACTTTAGTACCTGTAGGGTTACCACACCAAGTTTGTCATTGTCTAGTTCGTAGGCATCAGGGATGAACAAGAATAATTGTGGCTTCCATCTTTTGAAAGGTTGTGTGGCACCTTCTCATACCATGAGAACAGGAAAAAAAAGAGTTTTCTGACATCTACAAATAGAAAAAATTTTATCTCTTCTTTTCCAGTATGTAATACTATAATTTCCTTTCTTTTTGTTATCCTATACTTGAAAGTAAGATCCTGTTGCTGAAGATAGACTATAATTTAGACAAATGACTAGAAGAAATTTATATGGAAATGATTTGGAAGTTTTCTCTCTGGGGACTAACACTCACATTCTCTAAAATTCTTATTCAAGTAAGAAGAGTGATAAAACAACTAATAGTCCTATCCAGATAGTAATGACCAACAAATCATCAAGAGTGCAATAAAGGCACTTATCTTGGGGCTAACTAATATGTATCTAATTGGATTTAAGGTTTACTCACTAACAATGAATTCATTTCTGATCCTGTAAACCCAAATGACTTTCTATGGTTTGTGAGGTCATAGAGTAGAGAAGAATCTACTGCTGTCACTTTCCAAACACAGTACAACTTTTAGTTATATTCTAAAAGCTCATCATACTCATTGTTATATGCATACCCTAATATTATCTACAACACACACCCTAGACCTATGGCTCAGGGAGCAAAGTGAGAGAACAGGGCAAAGAGATTTTAAAAATCAGAGGACCAGGTGGTCTCCTGCAAGTTAGTCCTTTCTATACATGACTGAGAAACTGCACCTATGACCTATGGCCTAAACAAGACCAGCTCAATGACAATGCTAACATGGTAATGACGTTGGAGAGGGGACTCTCACCAGGTGCCTTGTCTATATGAAAAGCCACAAGAAATCAATGGCTGCTCAAGAAGGAAGGATCGATCTTCTCCAGGGATGAGCTCCCTAAGTAGTTATCCATTCTTAGTTTGTCATTCTTGAAAGCATACATGCAATACTAAATGAACTTAACAAATACAGACACACAAACACACAAATAATTAGTTATTTTAAAGGTGATATAAATGGTGTAAGGGTTAGGGAAACAGCACCAGTGGTTCAGGCTAACTGCTCTTCTTTCACAGGACCTTAGTTCAGATTTCAGAATCCAATATACTTAAAATCTCCTGTAACTCTAGCCCCAGAATATCTGATTCTCCTATGCACTGAAGAATCTCAAAACACACACAGGAGACAAGAACACATAAGCTATTCTTTTATTTTGTTAGAATTTTATATATGATTTCAGTATTTTACATCATTCCATCATTCCCTCTCCCTTTCTGTGTGTCCCACTTAAACTAGTGCCTTCTACTTAATATATTATATTACTATACTATATTTATTATATGACAATGTATTCTTAATATAAAATTACCCAGATTAACAAATATAGACACAAATACTATAAAGCCCATTCAGTGTTGCTAGTCTGTAGGTGTGTTTAAGGTTGATCAAGTTGAGACTGAATAATTTATCAGAGAACACGTCCCTGATGATTCTCCACATCTCTGCGATCACTGGTTGCCTTAGCCATTTTTTAAGATTTATTTATTTATTTATTTTATGTGTGGGTGTTTTCCCTGCATATACGTTTCTGTATCATGTGAATGCTGATACAGAAAATAGGACATCAGAACTTGACAGAGAGTTCTAGAATTCTACAAAGTTTTAGCCTCTACATGGACACTAGGAGATGAAATTGAGTCCTCTGAAAGAATATTCAGTGCTCCTAACTGCTAAGTAATCTCTCCTATCCCTGCCTCTAGCTTTTATTCTGCTGGTCAGTCATTATAAAATTCCCCCATCCATGTTGGCAGGTGTAATGGTAAGGTCATTACATAGACGTTATTTATGAAAAAATGTTGGGATTTCATAAAAGTACTATCCTTTTCATGTCTAGAAAACACTATCTTGCATCCAGTTTTCTGATTTAAAAATATAACATTTACATAGTGTGTCCCAGTTGTTACTGTAATAGACCTCAGAAATCTGCCACAGCTGTACTTCATTGTTTCTTAAAAGATCAGTACCATTTTTTTGAGTTTCATATAGATGAAGTACAACTTTATTTAATAATATTAAATCTTCAAGAAAATTGAAAAACATAAAAAATTTAAATACTAAATGTTTTTCTTAAATATCAGGTTCTAGGTTCAGTGAATTGCAAGTGATATATTATATTTGTTTTAATCTTCATTTTTCTTTTAGTTATCTTATTATTTGTGTTTAATTTAAAAGCCGAGTTGCATATCATTTATCAGGTTGAGGTGTACTTATATGACCAAAGAAAAATTTATGCCCTTGACTTAATCCACTGAACGTGATAGTCTATGCTTATTAATAGGAAGAAGACATAAAATAACTGTGAAATCAATATTTCCCTGTTTTGAATTTACCTACAACATTCTATTGATTTTCTTTTGGTGAAACCATTGATTTTCATATTGCTAAGGGTGGTAACTTAAAATATAGAAGGAGGTAGAATAAAGCATAAACAAGTGTTTATTTTAGTATCTGTGTTGTGAGTTAGAAAGGAAAATTTGGCAGGATAATGGCAACAGGGATAGAGAGCAGATCAATTAGGGAGTTATTTCAGAAATTTAAGTATGAAGCTATGAATATAAATGCATCTTGTTTAAAAATATCACTACAGAGCAGAAGGAAAAACAGAATAAAGATATTTTCTCAGTTAAAATTTAGAGCTGTGTAGGAATGAATCTGATGGCCCTAGATGGGAGGGGGGAAGTTAGGGAAGGAGGAGGAGAGGACAAGAAGGGTAAATCTTTCCTCATTCACTTGGATATTAGAATGAATCCATTAAAATGATTATAAAACATAGGAAAAACATTTGAAAGTAGAAAATAGTCTTCTATTTTTTTCTTTTTTGTTTATTACAGTTTATTCTCTTTGTATGTCAGCCATAGCCCCTCTCTCATCCCTTCCCAATCCAACCTTCCCTCCCTCCGTCTTCTCCTCTCATGCCCCTCCCCAGTCCATTGATAGAGGAGTTCCTCCTTCCCTTCCATCTGTCCTTAGCCTATCAGGTCTCATCAGGACTGGCTGCACTGAATAGATTTTATCAGGACTGTCTTCCTCTGTGGCCTGGTAAGGCTTCTCTCCCCTCAGAGGGAGGTGATCAAAGGGCGAGCCACTGAGTTCATATCAGAGACAGACCCTGTTCCCATTACTAGGGAACCAATTTAGAGACTGAGCTGCCATGGGATAGATCTGAACAGGGGTTCTAGGTTATCTCCATACATGTTCCTTGATAGCAGTATCAGTCTCAGAAAAGAGCCCTGGGCTTTTCAGAGGTCTCAGAAAGACCTCTGAGTTCCTTGTGGACTTTCCGTCCCTTCCAGGTCTTTCTGTCTTCCTCTTCTTTCATAAGATTCCCTGCACTCTGAAAGTGGGAAATCATCTTCTAAATTTGTACATTGTAAAAGAGAAGCTCTACATAAATTTTATATGAATACTAAACATATTTTGTCAGACAGTAGGGGAGAAGGACTTCCCCTATCAATAGATTAGGAAAGAGGGAGAAGAGAAGAAGAGAGAGGGAGGAAAGGTAGGACTAGGAGGAGATGATGGAGAGGGCTACATCTGGGACACAAAGCAAATGAATTTTAAATAATAATGATAAGAAGAAGAAAAGAAAATATTTGATTCAAAATGAGAGCAACTTTTTTAATGTGGTTTATTGATAATATATGATTAATAAAGCCTTATATGCTTTATCCTTTCTTGTTCCTGACAATGAGAAATGCAAAGAAAATAATTCAAAATAAATTTCTACATTTTTGTGATTTGACAGTTTGTTCTATGAATGTTTCAAAAAGATGTCCACAAGCTTAGTGAGTGGTGGAAAGACAAAACCAACTTCTGAAAGATTGCTGCAATCACAATCTCTACACAGGCTGTGAGATAAGCATGCACACACCCATGTGTGTGTAGGCTCATGCCCTCATGCATGTATGTGCAAACACACACAGGAAAGAGGAGAGAGAAAGAGAGAGAAAAAAGAAAGGAACAGGAGAATGGATTTAATTTATGTCACATATTATATCAAAAACTATTTTCATTAAAGCAGTTTATAAATGATTGTGTAGGTGAAAAAATGTGAATATTATGCTATTACACCAATAAATAAATAGGCCATAGGCATTTCATAACCCCAGAAAATCAAACCCAATGTTTAAGTGCAAAAACATCCTTATTGTTAAAAACTTCCCCCTAAACCCACATAGGAATTTTTTCAGAGAACACTTACCATGTTGGCCACAGAGTTGGACAATGCAGACAGTCCTGATGAGACCTGATAAACTAGGGTCAGATGGAAGGGGAGGAGGACCTTCCCTATCAGTGGACTTGGAGAGGGTCATGGGAGGACATGAGGGAGGGAGGATGGGATTGAGAGGGAATAAGGGAGCGGGCTACAGCTGGGATACAAAGTGAATAAACTGTAATTAACATAAAAATTTAAAAGTTAAACTTTTTAAAAGGCAAAAAAAGCCAAAAAACGTACACCGAATTTCAAAATACAATGTGCATTTTAAATAAAAAAAATGTAGTGTTGATTGTTCTGTCTGACTTATAAAATCCAATATATGTACATGAAATCTTACCAACTATTTTGGCTCAGTAAATGTCACAATTTTTAAATACAAAGTCTTTTTTCTATACCATATTTTGTTTTGAATTTTAATAATTTAATAAAATATTATTTTAATATTAAAATAATTGAGCTTCTGTTATTGAACTAGCTAGATGTCTCTTAGAAATAGACATATTCAGATTAATCTATAGCCATTATTTGAGAACATTTAAAATGATAGGTAGCCAATAATATACTTACTGATGTTGATTTTTAAAATGTATTTATCCCAATAGATTAGAATGGATAAACTATGGAATTCTATATTCTGCTGTCTGCTGGAAATTGAGTGTTTGTAAGGAAATGCATATAGATAGAAATTGAGACGTGAAAAGCCTTTTGTCAAGTTAGATTATCACATTATATAGAAATATATTATAAAATAACTGTGTTTGATATTTTCTGTATAAAATCTGTCCTTATGTTCACTATACAATGAAAATATATACAAATTTAAGATCACTTTGTTATAAATTTCAAATAAAATATAGTCAGCTAATTTCTTTTTATATCAAAAATTTTAAATACACCATCTGTCAGACAAATGTGATTATAATCATACACAGTATACTCATATCACTAGAACTAAATACTTCATTTTACAGAAGTCTCAAGAGTAATCATCTAGAAAGTAAAATTCTTTCAAAAAATAATACATATCTTACTACAATTAGACATTAAAATATTTGGGTGCAGTATTAAGAGTAAACATCCATAATACATTTCTTGTAACCATATTCTCACACATATAAGTTTATCATAATGAATAATAAATGGCAATAGGAATAGAAAATATTTGACAATTTATCATCAAAATAACAATAAATTCTTAGAAGAAACTCCCCACATGACCTATAGGTGAATTGAATTAATATTTATTTATTTTATTCCATTCTTTTTCATGTTTCAAGACTGAGTCAGTTATTAATTTCACTGAGGATAAGTGGATTTTTATTTATAAGTCCTTTAGAAAGACATAAAATCACCCACACTCCAGGGAAGACCAAATGCTCAGGTGTAGTTTGTAAATATAAATCAGATTCCATGTTCCTAAAAGAGAGAGAAACATGAGGTTGGTGGATAGAGAGGTGAAGGAGGGTCTAGGAAGAGTTAGAATAAGGAAATATTAATATCAAAAT
>REGO01001851.1:8378-20198 GCA_010120015.1 Rhombomys opimus | reverse complement strand
AGAAGTGGCATTTAGGCAGTTTAGATTCTTATGCTTGAAGATGCATAAAAAGAAAAACCTCAGATGGTTCATCCAATTAGAAAGAAGGAGGGCTACATCAAAAGCCCTCCACTTCCCTCTAAGCCCCACCCGAGCCCCACCTACACCCAAAGAACCACATCACAAATCGCCTCTGGATCTCTGAGAGGAGACCGCCATCCTGTGGATGCACCTTAGTGTCAAAGAAATATTTTAAGTGCAGACTCTTCTTATGTAAACTATTAAAAGAGGCAATAATTTAGTCAGATGAGAACTTTAAGACATTTGCTCAAGTTTATGTTTGTGTGTGCTTATGCATACATTATTCACCAAATGGCAATTTATTTTATCAGTTTAGAAAACTATTTTCTGTAATATTTTTAAAGCTCTTGCAATCAAATAATAGCTTGTGTTCTTTATTTCTTCTCTGTGTCAGCTTAGACATCCCTAGATTACTTCCTCGTCATCAATTTCAAAGAAATTTTTTATAATTAAAACAATATTTTAAAATAAAATAGCTTTAAATATGGATTAACATGTGTGGCTCCAGTTCATAGCCTAACTACATTGTATTTGTGTGTGTGTGTGTGTGTGTGTGTGTGTGTGTTTACTTCATTGTTCACGGGCATTTTGTTCATTTATTTTGTGTGTTTGCACATGTGTATAGGTTACAGGTCAACATCAGGTGTTGTCTTTGACCACTCTCTGCCTCTCACTGAACCTTGAGCTCACCATCACAGGCTCATTGTCAGAGAACTTCAGGGCTGGACTATGTCCTTACCAGTGCTGGGGCTACACATCTGGAGGTAGTATTGGATATTATATGTGTTCTGGGTATCTGGACACAGTTCCTCATGCTGGTGAGTCAGCACTTTGTTGCTGGGCACTTTTGTTTTCTTTATTATTGACATTATTTGGGGATTAAGATGAATCTTCAGCCTAGATTTTTGTTGTTGTTGTTGTTAGCTGTTTCTTTAGCAAGGTGGCCCTAGAAGTGCATGGAATTCTTCATCCACCAACAACGCACATCTGTAGCAGAGATGCTGGTGATTATTTAGGGGAGCACTGTGCTCTGTCTCTGGGACAGACAGAACATCCTAGAAAAATGGAATATGGAGTTGTGGAGAAAACAAAAATAGCAGCTTTATCCACTGGAATTGGAGGGTCCCTAAGACTAGTCAGCTAATAGGACTTTAGCTTGGTAATTTTATTGGGCCTATGTATTTTTTTCATCTTCACTATTAGTCATATTTAGATACATGCCCTCATCTTTCACACCAGTTGGACTTAAATCATATTCTGTGAATAAGAAGCTGCCATTCCAAGGAGCTTTCTTTTGCTTTCCCATCTATCTGTATTCATCTTTCCCTTCCTTGGGTCTATACACTCAGAGATCAACATCAACTGTTGTCAGGAATAGAACCATGACTGCTCTTGTTGCTTAAATGAAGAGAGGGGGTGGAGCTTAGGTATCATCATATTCTAAGGGATGGGGTCCATACGGGATTAGTCCAGTGGCCTATGGTCATACATCTTGAAAAGCAGCCCAGATTCCTTCATTGGATCTTCTCAGAGCTCAGGTTGTTTCTACCTTCCTCCATCAAGTATCACCTCAAGTATGTGACTATAATTAATTGGGCCTTTTCTCTCTGGAGAGCTTATATCCCATCATGGCTAGAGCATAGAGGACGGACTCAGTTTCCTAAGAGGGTTTCTCCTTAGATGCCCCACAGAATATCAAGACTTACACATACTGAAGCAAGGTTGGGTGGGGATTTGACCAGTCCATGATGTCCTGGGCCAAGAACAGTCCACATCAATGTGGGCTATCTATACATACTTGAGGTAGGATGGTCCAGTGACATGTTTAGCTTTACAAGTTGTATACCTTTTAGTCTCTGAAGAAAGGTAATTCTGGCCTCAAGGGCTGGCCTTAATAGCTTTGATAGCTATCATGTACAGAATGGCTAGTAGCACAATGTAAAGTCCCTCCAAGATGATACTAGAGAAAAAAAGAGAGAAGAAATCTAAAAAATCATTGGACTTTTTAGTTAAAACAATGGTAAGCCTGCTCCTTTTGGCTTCAGATAAGCACTGTAGTGTTGAGCCAAGGCCAAGATAGCCTAAATATAATAAGCAGCATTTTCTTATCAAGAAGCAAAGCATTAATTAAAAAAAATAGTTGCCTATATCACATCTCATATGCATTTAAGTCTAATGTCTAGTGAGTATCATTCCTTAGATGCTGAAGAACATATTCTACTTTCCTATGTAGTATTTAAGACCATTTAGCTCCCAAAATCAATCACTATTATTTTTCAAAGCCAGTTGAAGATCTGGTCCTTGGGTGGATCACTTGGGTTTGAGAGGAGCCTCTGGCTCCTCTAGCCATTTGTTCGATCAGTGTGAAGATAAGCCTAGGCCCGTGCTTAACTATAGTCTTGCTCTGAAACATGGGGACATCATTTCTATTGTTGACCATTCTCTTTGTAATCTGAACACTGGTTAGAGATCACTGTAAGTTTCCAGGGCCTCTTAAACAATAGAACAGGAGATTCCCCAGAGACATAGAACAGTTCATTTTAGTTTAGTTTAGTTTAGATGTGGGTATTTTGCCTACAAGTACATCAAGTACCACATGTATGACTGTTGCTCACAGAAGCAAGAAGAGTTTGCCTGATTCCCTGAAACGAAACTTACAGAGAGTTGTTAACTATGTTTGGTGCTGAAAATTGATCCCAGATCCTTTTGAAAAGCCCAGTGTCCTTAATCCCTCAGCCCCTCTCCAGTCCCTATTCAGACAAAATTTTGTGAGATGTTCCATAACATCTGGAACCAAGTAGAACATAGAGGGGAAGAGAGGAAATATTTTCCAGTTTAATCCCTCTGACCACATTAGAATAGCCTTCAAGTATGGTTATTGAACATACAGAAAGTTATGCCAGTCTGGTGCTTCTGATTACTGTGGTATAAAGATCTAGAAAAAGATGATCATGATTGAGGTATCCCAGAGGCAAAAACACACACATGGTATATACTCACTTATAGTGGATATTAGACATATAATATAGGATAAACATTCTAAAATCTGTACACTTAAAGAAGCTAAGCAAGAAAGAGGACCCTGGGTAAGATGACCAATCTTCACTCAGCAAGGCAAATGGGATAGACTTTGGAAGAGGGAGAAAACAGGGAATAGGATAGGAGCCTACCACAGAGGGACTCTGAAAGACTCTACCCAATAGGGTATCAAAGTAGATGCTGAAACTCATAGCCAAACTTTGGACAGAGTGCAGGGAATCTCATAAAAGAAGGGGGAGATAGAAAGACCTGGAAGGGACAGGAGCTCCACAAAAAGAGCAACAGAACCAGGAAATCTGGGCCCAGAGGTCTTTTCTGAGACTTATCTCCAGCCATTAACCATTCATGGAGAAAACCTAAATGCCCTGCACAGATGTAGCCCATAGCAGCACAGTATCCAAGTGGGTACTCTAGTAAGGGGAACAGGGAATGTCTCTGACATGAGCTCAGTGGCTGGCTCTTTGATCACCTCCCCCTGATGGGGGAGCAGCCTTACCAGACCACAGAGGAAGACAATGCAGCCAGTCCTGATGAGACCTGATAAGCTAGAGTCAGATGGAGGGGGAGGAGAACCTCCCCTATCAGTTGATTGGAAGAGGGGAATGGGAGGAAATGAGGGAGGGAGGGTAAGATTGGGAGGGACTAAGGGAGAGTACTACAGCTGGGATCCAGAGTGAATAAACTGTAGTTATAATAAAAATTAAAAAGATAAAGATTGAACTTTGATAATACATGCATTTTTGTTCTTTAAGATGGTTCTTATAGTTGTTGTGGAAAGTAGACAAAAACTCTATTGATTTAAGCAAAGATTTGACAACAATATGTTGAACTTTGACCTTTTTCATACATCTTAACATTTGCTTAGACTCTTGTAAATTGCTTATGATTTCCTGTTTCCGTTCTAGTCATTTCTGTTCCATCTTATTTTGTAAAATAACAGTAATAAATGAACAGTCAACAGGCCTATCTGTGATGATCTTTTCAGAGTAGGCACAGCTGATGTCTAAATCATTTGGCTTGGAAGATAGTACTATTAACATCAGCTTTATAAGAGATGTTTGAATCCAAACAGCATACAACCTGTGTAGATCCTGTCATAGTATGTGGTGTGATAAGTTCCAAGGTTAACCTTATAGAAAACACAGGACAGAACAGACCACAGTATGCAGAACAATCTACTGTGTCAGTGCTTTTGGTTTTGAATGTGCAGATAGAAATAGAGCTTTATAACCATGAAATCAATAATATTCACAACGCCTATACCCTTCGACTGGTTTGTTGTTGTTGTTCTATTTTCTCCATGTTAGAGAGTTGGAAAACAAGCCTCATTCAGGAAAGAGATATTGAGGGAACATTTTGAGATAAATATGCTTGTATCTGAAGTGGGAGGGCCAATTTCCATCTTCAGAGCCAACTTTTCAGTGAGCTCAAACAACACAGCACAATTTAATGTACACCCATAAGGCATCTATTTCTCTCCAAACTGAACTCAGTAGTTTCTTGTCAAGTATTGAGTTGCGCACTGGGAATAGGAATTGGCAAGTGCAGAAGGTCCTAGGTAGGTGACAGTGAACACCTGTGACTGAGGAGGATCAAGCCAACAGAAGTCTCTCTCTCTGTCTCTGTCTCTGTCTCTGTCTCTGTCTCTGTCTCTGTCTCTGTCTCTCTCTCTCTCTCTCTCTCTCTCTCTCTCTCTCTCTCACTGATGTCTCATATTGGACTCTCCCTACCTAGGCTTGTGATGATCAAGTGGGAAGACTGTAATCAATTTGGGGCAGAAAATCTTAAAATTCTCTGCTTTTCTTTAGGCTAGGCAATGAAAAGGCTCAAGAACATAGGTGGGTCCAAACTCTTCTTCCATCTCCTGCATGAAAAACAGCCCAGAGAATATTAGGACCACACCTTTGGCAAAAGAAAATCAGCCACAGATGCCAAGAAAGGCATCACAAGCCCCATTTACTGAGTTTACTGGGCCCACAAAAATGCTTATAGTGTTTAGTAACTTACCCATGTTCACAGAGATGCCGAGAGAGCCAGATGCAGAATGGAAGCTGGTAGGCTTCAGACCATTAGCCCATCCCTCCAAAATGATTTGAATTAACTCATTATCAGACACAGTTTTGCTCTCTTTAACAATTCAGTGATGTTATGTGAATATGTTTTTGTTTTAACCCCAAGTGTGGCATATGGGGCTGCTTTCAGTTTGTTCATGCCCGTTAACTATGATTGCCTCTCATGGGCTCAGAGAGGGGGGTGATCTTTGTCAGCTGCAGATAGTTTAATTGTGAAGACACTGAGAGGGTATAAATGCTAGAGCACTGAGAGGAAAAGGAGTCCAAGGAGGAAAAAGGCTGCTGCTGTGTTTGCTATTTGCTGGCTTGCTGGTTAGCTGAACTGCTGTAAATCCCAGCTACGAAGATTGGAGTTGCCATAAGGAATTAACTGTGAAGAGGTCTACATTCCTTTCCCTTCTTATTCTCTCCTACATACGGTTGGGGGTTGGAAGGGAGGTAGAGGCTTAAGGAACGCAAATAAAATAGTTTAAAAAATAGCACCTACACTGATGGGCAGGGTTGGCCTTCCCTCACAGGTTTGCTTTTGATGCCTACAATGTTCCCAGACGAGTGTTTAAGGGATACAAACTTCACAACTGTGACTTCCTTCTGGGTCTACAGTCATCCAACTGAAACAGGTCACAGGACACTTAGACGTTCAGACTCACTCAACAAGGTTCCAGATGCTCCCTGGGCCTGCATTCATGCCATTGCTATTTTCCCACTATATGCATATTTTTCAGCAAGAACTAGACATTAAATATCTACTTTCTTGAGGAAGCGCTTTTCCTAGCTGTCTGAGAAAGCACCAGATTGCTTTCCAGAGTGGTTGTACAAGTTTACATTCCCACCAGCAGTGGAGGAGGGTTCCCCTTTATCCACAACCTCTCCAGCATGTGTTGTCACTTGAGTTTTTCATCTTGGCCATTCTGATGGGTGTAAGGTGAAATCTCAGGGTCGTTTTGATTTCCATTTCCCTAATGGCTAATGAGGTTGAGCATTTCTTTAAGTGTTTCTCTGCCATTTGATATTCCTCTTGCAGAGAATTCTCTGTTTAGCTCTCTTCCCCATTTTTTAATTGGATTACTTGGTTTGCTGCTTTTCAGCTTCTTTAGTTCTTTATATATACTGGATATTAGTCCTTTATCAGATAGAGGGTTGGTGAAGATTCTTTCCCAATCTATAGGCAGTCGCTTTGTTTTGATGACAGTATCCTTTGATTTACAGAAGCTTTTCAACTTCATGAGGTCCCATTTATTGATTGTTGCTCTTAGAGCCTGTGCTGTTGGTGTTCTGTTCAGGAAGTTGAATAAAGTGTAATTAATAGTAATAAATAAATAAATAAATAAATAAATAAATAAATGGAAAAAATATGTACTTTCTTAACTACATCTACAAAGCTGTCTCAGAAAGACTGAATCCTCAATAGGGAGAAACCAGAAGTTACCCCTGATGAGACAGGGGAGTTCAATTTGAGAGAAAAAAGTGTTCATTGTCCCAGGATAGAGGGTCCACAGTGGATCCAGTGGACATCTACAACAATATTCTTGGCTACTAGGATAATAATATCCTCCAAGCTCCTGAGATCTCTTAGCCATTGTAATCATAAGAGGCAGGCTAAGGATGTGCTATCTGAGGTGGGAATAGTAGCACTGTGAAGGGTAGGCAGTGACACTAGAAACTGGATCACCTTCTTACCCTTAGTGAGAACCTAGAGGGAGAATCACCCCAGGTGCTTAAACATCCAGGCCTGCCCTAGATACCTAGTGCCTAACTCCTTGTTCTCATGATCCTGCAGAAGTCAGTGGTTTCTGCTAAACCTAATGAACTACTATGCTGTTCCCAGGGCATGCCCTGAAAGTGCTTTCTGTGTTGGTAACAGTTGGCAAAAATTCTGAAGTGTTTGGGGAACACAGGATCCTGTAACAGCTACTTAAGATTTATCCATCAAGGTCTGAGGGTACAAGAGCTCCAAAAGGAGATCAACAGAGCTGCAAAATCTGGATCCAGGAGGGCCTGCAAAGACTGATGAATCAACCAAGGACCGTGCATGGAGAGGACCTAGACCCCCTGCTCAGATATTGCCTATAAGCAGCTCAGTCTCCATGTGTGATTCCCTAGTAAGAGGAAGAGGGGCAGTCTCTGGCATGAACTCTTTGCCTGCTCTTTGATCACCTCTCTCTGGCTAGGCAGCCTTACTAGGCCACAGGGAAAGAGGACGGAGGCAGCCCTGATGAGACCTGATAGGCTAGGGTCAGAGAGTAGGGAAGGAGAACTTCCCCTATCAGTGAACCAGGGGAGGGGCACAGGGGGGAGTAGAAGGGAGGTAGGAATGGGAGGAGATGAGGGAGGAGGCTACAGGTGGAATACAAAGTGAATAAACCGTAATATTTAAAAAAAAAATTTATCTATCAAAAAGCCAGGCCACTCAAATCTCAACCAAAGTAATCTGCTCATAGTTGCAGAGACTTTCTACATTCTTGTTTTTTATATACTCTGATGAGAATCTCCAAGCAGAGTCCACATTTTACCTTCTACTTTTTATTTAGGCAAAACCCATGTGCAGAAAAATTTCTTGTAAGACATGCCCACTGGTTCTGATTGAATTTAAGGAAGATAGAACCATACCTGTAACTCTCAACGAGGTCAAGAGCATGTAACGAGGTAGGTCATAGTACCTGGAGAGAATCTAGTACTATTACTAAGTAAGTGTACTTGGCCTTTTTGAGGCTTAATGACGTGTTGCTCTATCATGTCGGTACAAATCAGTACATAGCAGAACCTCATTAGAGAAGCTTCTCACAGTAGATAGCAATTAATGTAGAGATCCACAAGTGGTCAATGTGCAGAAAATAAAAGACTTTGCGGTGCTCAGTCCCAAAAATACATCTATATCCTATAGCGTTCCATAAAGGCTCAGGGTTCTACACTGAGAAGGGAATGGAAGGATTGCCAGAGGTAGTGGATGACTTCAAGTAAACCGTGCTTTCTGAACAAAACAAGGCATATTTGAACTTACAGCAGTTGTGGTAGCATGCATACGACCTGTGCCAGCTCAATACAGACAAAGATGAGAAGGGGCACGGATTACCATCCCTAGCTGAGAGAAACTAGCATTTCAGAGCTGCTGGGAGAGGAGTTATTTTTCTTGACACACACTAAATATTCTAAATTCTATTGTTCCTCTCCTTCTATTGAAAAGTCCCAGTCTCTAAAAAATTATGAATGCATAGATCTCCCCTTGAGCTTTTCTTCATGTCTCCAATTGTAAACTAATTGGCAAAGTGTCCGAGGCTCATCTAAATCAAAAGCTTAATTGGGTATTCAGAGAACTACGCACAGGAAATTTGTGTTCTTCCTTTGTCCTACAACATACTTCACATCTTTGCACATACTGGTAGCTGAGAGCCAGCATTCTATCAGACCCCTTTCTACCCAAAATACATGAAATCAGCATTCACTAAATATTGTCTCATCGGACTCTTCCCTTGCCCACTGACAACTGCATAAGGAATAGAATGCATGGGAAAATGCAAACAGCTAAATCATGATCTTCAATGGTATGGTATAGTGCACTTGACACAGAATAACACCTGTTTCTTAGTACATTTGAAAACCAGAAGAGGAATGGCAGGAGCACACGATGGCAGCAACACCTCCTTGGCAAACATTTGGCAGTGAAGAAGAAAGCTTAAAGCAGTATGCTGGCCCAAAGCATGTCATACTCTCCCAGGTGGGTCTAGAGTCCACTGAATTGACAACTTTACACTAACCATCAAAGTGCTATTCCATTTCAGCCAGAAGAACAAAGCATCTCTTGTAGGGATTATCCTTAACTAATGGGCACCCTTACATCTCTTGAAATATCCTGTTTTATCCTTTAGAAAAAAGTTTAAAAAATATAGAAACATTTATAGACACTTTCTGATTCGTCAGTGTTCATTCCTCTTCTAAAATTTTATTTTATCTGTTCTTTCATATATTCATAATATATTTAGATCCTATCCACACCATGCTTCTTCCATCAAATTTTCTCAGATCTCACTTCTTGATGCTCTTCTGCATTTCTATTCTCTCCTTTTTGTTTTTTCCTTTGTAATACTCTGGAATCAATTATAGCTGCCCTTATACACATAAGTATAGGACCATAGACTGGAGGACAGACAACCTGCCAGGACACATAATCATGGAGAAAACTGACTCTGTCTCTTCCTGCACTTATCAATGGTCTATATCTCCCAGCTACTATTGGGGTCAGATCAGCAGCTCTTTCACCCATCCTACAATGCTTATTGGCTTGATCATGTGTGGGCAACTCCACCTGCTATGAAGTCATCAGTGCAACAATCCTTTCATACCCAGAAGACCCTATTTCCTGGCAGTCTTCTCAGACTTCTGGCTCTTTCAAATTTCCATCACTTTATTCAGTGTTTGGAGCTGAGATTGCCATAGCCATTTTATTCTTTGACCCTTGACAAATATTGAGTCTCTATGTTAACTCTTTCCCCTTAATAAAAAGAAGTGTCTCTGATTAAGGATAAGAGATGAAATAATATAAAGGTATAAGAAAAAGTATTTGGGTGCTATGTCTATGTTAGGAAAATAGTGGAGTCTTCCCTGAGGTGTACAACCTTCACAGCCACGGGGTTTTAGCCAGGTTTATAATACAAGATATGACACACCTATTTTGAAGAGGGACTTAAATCCTGTTAGAAAGCTCTTGTTTACCCCCATTACACTGATGTGGCAACTGAACCAATAGGCACATCTTGCCAGGCTGGTGATTACAGATTTCAGTGTTCACAGAAGGTTAATAATATTGATAACTGTTGTCCACCCGCAGCTTTCAAAGACCTTTCAGGAATCTTAAAAGATAACCAGCAAGGTAGAAGAATTCAGGTCAGTACCAGCTTGATTTCTCCATGTCCTGTGACCTGAGTCTGTGGTAGACAGTAAGGTCTTGCCAACAAGTTCTAGAACTTGATCAAGAGAAACAGCAATAGCCTCTATTATTTGCTGGGATCTCTGGGACACCTGACCAACTAACTGAAGGGAGGTAGACCATACCTGATAATGATAACTTTTATAGTTTGATCAACTATAGATATAAACTATATATATAGAGAGAGATATAAACAACATATACAAAGCTCATAAAATACTAGATTTCATGTGTTTTTAAACATACTCATCCCACACTCTCTCATGTCCTTCCCTTCCATTTCTCTCCCCACATAAGGTTACCCCTTCTTTACGTTCCTTTTTCATACCACCTGTGTTATACTGTACCCATCCTCAAGCTCTTTCTCCATTGCCTAATGGCTACTTTCTTGTTTCCTGGCTTCCAGATATGTCACAAGACAAGCTCAGAAATCTAAAGGTGTAATACTAGGATAAACATAAGTTGAGATGCATGCTGCATTTATTTTTCTGGATATGGTTTACAACATTCATTGTAATTTTTTTTAGTTTGGTCCATTTTTCTTCAAATTTCATGATTTAATTTTTTACTTTAGAAACTATTAAGTGTGTATAGATATTTTGCCTGCATGTGTGTCTGTGGTTCACATATGTTCAGTGCCCATGGAGGCCAGAGGAGAGCCTCAAATTCTCTAGAGGTGGAGTTACAGACAAGTTTTTAGCTGACTTTGCAAACAGAACTCCAAGTCATCTGCAAGAGAAGAAACTGTTCTTACCTGCCAAGCCACCTCTCTAACTCCAATTTTGTTACTCTTTAGAGAAGAAAAAAAATTGCATTATGTACTGTACCATACCACTATCCATTCATCATTTGGTAATCACCAAGGCTGTTTCCATTTCCGAGGCATTATGATTGAAATGTCAGTGAACTGGAAGAGCAACTATCTCTAACAGGATGGATATAGAGTCTTTTGGGGAAATATCCCTGAGTTGTGTGTCTGTATAATGTGTTGGATTCATTTTTTTAGCTTTCTGGGATCCTAGATTCTAATTTCTACTGCTACATGTGCCAGTAGTGTTGTTTGTTTTGTTAAGTCGAAACAAGTTAGAGTTATTTGGAAAGAGGAACCTTAATTTATAAAGTGTGCCCATCAGATTGACATGTCTACTTTCACAACATCGACATGATGATTTCATTACCATGACTGTAGTATAGCTTACTGTTAGATATGGTGATCCCTCTTGTCATTATTCTTTTGGTTCAGAACCGTTTTGGGTACTGAAGTATGGGTTTCATCTTAAGGAGAAGGATTTAAATCAAGTAAGAAAGTGTCTAATTACTCTCAATATGTTTGTGCTAATACTGAACCAGTGGACATTGCTTACCAGGCCAGTCACTATTGTAGCTCTCAGGGTTGGGGTTGCAGTTAAGTAATATTGATGATTTCTTTTCCACTCCATTAGCATTAATAGCACCTTCCAGCACTGTGAAAGCTAGCCAGTAGGGATGAAGTTTCCAAGTCAGTGCCATATTGATTTCTCCATGTTCTATGACTCAAGTTTGGTTTGTTCAGCAGTAGAGTTTTATTGCTAAGTTCTGGAGTGAAAACAAAAGCATTGGCAATTGTCTGTACTCTGTGAGAGTCTTTGGGACCTCAGTGGACAACAAGTCCAGGATAACCCATTCTTTTTTTAAATTTATTATTATTATTATCATTTATTACAATTTATTCATTTTGTATCCGGG
>REGO01001850.1:7534-18861 GCA_010120015.1 Rhombomys opimus | reverse complement strand
AGACCCTGTGCCCAGATATATTTGGTCTTTGTGGAGCTCCTATCCTTTCGAAGATCCAGGCTGTCCATCATAGCCTACATTCGGATATAGCCTCCATGTATTGCTTGTATTATAGCACATAGAGATTAACAAATGCCTACACATTCGTATCTATACAGAACTCAGACTTTGTGTGCCTGCATTGCACCTGCATATCAACTTAGAAAAACAATCCTATTGATTTAAATTGCCTCATGTTATTGTTGCCACCTAAAATCGTAGTGAGGATCACAAAATATTAATCACATTTGTACAACTGAAAAAACTGTGTCAGTCTGAAGAAAAAAATTACTAAAAGAATCCAAACACTCAGGTGAGTCAGTCTCTTAGTCTATAATTTTACTATGCTGTATTTTGTAACAATGTTTTCACTCAGATTTCTAATTGAATCACAGTGATAATTCATGATAATATCACTTTGAATCAGCAAAAAGTCTATTTCAATTCTCCTTTTGTTTGTTTGCTTACTCTTCCACAAAAATCTTACATCCTCAGAATCTAGAACTGAAGACATAGATGCCTTTGGAGACATTTTCTGTACTTTCCACAAAGTATTAATTGTAGAACCATTATGATTGTAAGTGGACTTGGATGACTTCCAGTGCAGTTCTTATAACATTTAAACCTTTTGCTAGCTCCAATTCAGGATAAAAGAATTAACTTCGAGCTATCCAGACAAATGATATTATTCTTTCCTTTTTTGGGATAAAGGCTGGAAGTAAATAATTTTCTTTTTTTAATTTTATTTTTGTTCACTTTACATCCTGTTATAGTCCCATCCATCCTCCCTTCCCCAGACTCTCTACCTTCCTCTCCCTTCTCCCCTTTTCCTCAGAAAAGTGGAGCTTCCTTTCCCATCCAGCTCAGCTCATCAAGTTGCATCAGGACTAAGCATGTTCTCTTCTCCTGTGGCCTGGCAAGGCAGTCCTACAAGAGGAAAGTGATCAAAAAACCTGGCACGTAAGGCCTTGTCTGATGGAGTCCCCACTTCCCTTACTAGAGGACCCCCATGGGGTCTAGGATGCCCATCAGCTTAACCTTTGTAGGGCACCTAGGTCCAGTTCCTGCATGGTCCTTGGTTGACCTGCTTCCTTGGCTCTGTTGGTCTTCTTGTGGAGCTCCTGTCACCTCAGGCCCCTTTCTTTTTTTAAATTTATTTATTTATTTGTATGTATTACGATTTAGTCATTTTTGTATCCTAGCTGTTGACCCCTCCCTTGTCTCCTCCCAATCCCACCCTTCCTCCCTCTTCTAATCCCATGCCCCTCCCCTAGTCCACTGATAGGGGAGGTCTTCTTCCACTTTCATCTGACCCTAGCCTATCAGGTGTCATCAGGACTGGCTGCATTGTCTTCCTCTGTGGCCTTATAAGGCTGTTCCACCCCACACTCAGGTTGAGGTGATCAAAGAGCCAGCCATTGAGTTCATGTCAGAGACAGTCTCTGTTTACCTTCTAGGAACCAACTTAGAGACTGAGCTGCCATGGGCTATATCTATGCAGGGGTTCTAGGTTATCTCCTTGCATAGTCCTTGGTTGAAGTATCAGTCTCAGAAAAGATTCTTGGGCCAGATTTTTTGGTTCTGTTGATCTCCTCGTAGAACACCTGTCCCCTCCAGGTCTTTCTAGCTTCCCATTCTTTCATAAGATTCTTTGCCCAATGTTTGGCTATGAGTCCCAGCCTCTGCCTCGATACCCTACTGGGTAGAGTCTTTCAGAGGTTCTCTGTGGTAGGCTCTTGTCCTGTTCCCTGTTTTCTCCCTCTTCCAATGTCTATGCCTTTTGCCTTTCTGAATGAGGACTGATCATCTTATGCAGGGTTGTCCTTCTTATATGTACAGATTTTAGTATGTTTGTCCCATATTATATGGCTAAAAACACTTACAGGTGAGTATATACCATGTGTGTTTTTATGCTTTTGGGATACTTCTTTCAGGATGATATTTTCTAGTTCAATCTGTTTGATTGCAAATTTCATAATTTCCTTGCTTTAGCTGCTGAGTATTATTCCATTGTGTAAATGTACCACAGTTTCTGTATCCATTCTTTCACTGAGGGACATCTGGGTTGTTTCCAGGTTCTGGCTATTACAAATAAAGGTGCTACAAAAATGGTTGAGCAAATTTTTATGTTGTATACTTGAGCATCTTTTGGATATATGCCTAAGAGTGGTATAGCTGGATCTTTGGGAAGCACTATTCCTAATTGTCTGAGAAAGCACCAGATTGATTTCCATAGTGGTTGTACAAGTTTACATTCCCACCAGCAATGGAGGAACGTTCCACTTTCTCCACAAACTCTCCAGCATGTGTTTTCACTTGAGTTTTTGATCTTAGCAATTCTGATGGGTGTAATGTGAAATCTCAGGGTTATTTTGATTTGCATCTCTCTGATGGCCAAGGACATTGAACATCCATTTAAGTGTTTCTCTGCCCTTTGATATTCCTCAACAGAGAATTCTCTGTTTACATCCACACCCCATTTTGTAATGGGATTGCTTGATTGATTGCTTTTTAACTTCTGTAATATATGGCTAAAATCCACTTAAAAGGGACTACATACCATGTGTGTCTTTTTGGGTCTCGGTTACTTCACTGGGGATGATCTTTCCTAGTTCCATCCATTTGCCTGAAAATTTCATGATTTCTTTGTTTTAATAAGCTGAATAGTATTCCAATGTGTAAATGTGCCATGGTTTCTTTATCCATTCTTTGGTTGAGGGACATCTAGGTTGCTACCAGATTCTGGCCATTCTGAATGAAGCTGCTAGGAACATAGTTGAGCAAGTGTCCTTGTTGTATGTTGGAACATCTTTTGGGTATGTTCCCAGGAGAGGTATAGCTGAGTCTTGAGGGAACAGAATGATTCCTTATGTCTTTTGAGCAACCCATGTTGTTATTTTACCTAACTACCTCTTTTTGTATTTGTCTTCCTCACCCTTACCTAAGACCCATCCAGTTTCCCATTTCCCTATCTGACCAATTGTGTTCTTCTACTCACCATTATCTTCCTCAGACCTTCTGTGCTTACCTCCCTCATTCCTGCATAAGGAGCCCTGTTACTCCCATTTCCCTGAATACATCCTTGTACCCTGCATTTCTGCTCTCTATTGCTCCCACGACAACCCCTATTCTGGCAATGGTCTAATTTTGCTTTCTTAGTTTCTGTAGTTACCACAGGCTACATAATCACATCTGAAGATGTGGAACTAGGATTGACCAACTAGAGAGCACACGCGACATTAAGACAAGTACTGTTTTCCACACATTATGACAAACATAAACTTGCTGAAGATCAATATATATTGATGCTCTTTGGGAATTTCTTTTTAAGAGATTCCTCCTCATATAGTGGAACACAAGGTCCAAGTGTTATACAACACTAGCACCCAGACATTTTTACAGTTTCACTCAACAGTCTTACCGTTGATGCTTATGTAAGTTATTTGGCCTGGTTACCTATGTAAGTTTATTTTTGAATTAACTTAATTCAGTACGTTAAAATCAGCTCTGTGATAAAGATATAGAAAATGGTTATACTGACTCAGATTCTTGTGAGCAATTATATTTTCAAATTCACTTTGATAATTCTCATGTATAGATGTATGCATGCATGCATGTATAGAACTAATGAAGAAGTTAGTAGATGAGAACATAGTATAATATTTCCCTGAATACAACACCATAGATCACACATTTTATATTCACATTTTTTTGTGT
Organism: Rhombomys opimus; assembly: GCA_010120015.1. Classification (NCBI taxonomy): domain Eukaryota; kingdom Metazoa; phylum Chordata; class Mammalia; order Rodentia; family Muridae; genus Rhombomys; species Rhombomys opimus. The sequence continues at coordinate 15,105 of REGO01001850.1, read as the reverse complement.
GCCCAAAGAGTTCAGTCTAGTAGAAGACAGGATTCATTCCAATCGCTAGAGCCAAACATCTGTTCCTCTCACCAACATACATATAGATAGCCACACAGTGATTGTCTGTTCATTAAAAATCCAGGAGATGGGCTGGAGAGATGGATCAGTGGTTCAGTGCAGTTTTAGCTCTTGCCGAGGTCCTTGAGTAGATTCCCAACACTGATATGGTGCCTCATAACAATCTGTAACTCTAGTTCGGGGGGTCCATTGACCTCTCTGTCATGGCACACTAGAGGTACGCAGACATACATGCAAGCAAAATATTCATATATGAAAAATAATAAATAAATAAAAGTTCCCTGATAATACCTTATTCAAGTGTTGGTCTCCAAATTAAAAGAGCAACAACCTTATTCCAATTTTAAAATCACAAATGCACAAATCACAAATATATATATATATTATATATAATTTTCATAAACTATATATCTACACTTTATTAATATAGAACATATAATATGTCATTAAAAGATCATAAAGTAAAAAATAGTATTCTAAAAAATGTTTTTTTCTTTTTCCAAAGATATACTATTCACTCTTTCTACTTCATATCTATTGCTTCCTAAATGTTTGTCTCATCCAGTAGTGACATACCTTCTAAATGATCAAGTGACATCTTTCTCTGAGGTTCACTGAAGCTGAGACTGGATGAGAAAAAAAAGGCCATAGCTGCCATGGCTACAGAGTTGTCAACATTGCATACACTAAGCAAACCCATTTTTTATTTGAAAAGAAAACAAAAACAAAAACAACAACAACAACAACAAAAAGCAATTGCAGTGTTCGGGGCCTTTCACACTAATTTAAAATGTAATTTCAGTTGTAAATAATAAAGCTCAAAGTGTATCCATACACATTCATCATAGTGGAGAGGCCATCACTGTTAGATTGACCCAGACCTAAAGAGTGTGCAGGCAGCTCTCTGAAGACATCAGCAACAAAAGACGAAGAACTGCTTTGTGCATAGCTCTAAACTTTTCCAGGAAAAAAACACTTTACCACTTCATTATCACAGTATTTGATTTTAGAACAGACTTGTCTTATAAACTATGCTGATATTTGCCTTCTGCTTAGTAGAAATTTAATAATCTAGAAAGCATACAAGTATGCCAGAAGTAAAGTGTCATTTTCATTTTAAGATTTACCATATTTAGTGGGTAATGACCTAAAAGCAGTATGACTGCTCAGAGAGCATAAAGTGAGTGTGTGACTTTCAGGTGACAAGGTGCGTGGTGTTGCCTGATGAACTGTCCACTGTCAGGAACAAGAATAGATCTTTAGTAATCTTAGGAGATGAAGACCATAGCCACCCAAACTTCTTCCATGAAACCTTTTTAAAATAGTTAAGGATAGCAAAAATAAATGCTGATCACTTACGAATAAGGTATTAATTCATATCTATTACATGATACTCTTAAATAATTTAAATGCACGAATTGTTCTTTGGAAATTGAGTTTAGTGCAGATGTGACTGGAAGCACACAGATGCTGACTAGAATATTACATTCCTACACTTACGATCCAGCTCCCTTTAGATGAAGCAGCAGTAGCAGGAGGGTCACTGCAGAGACTGTGGGGAGGCCATCAAGCTCAGAGATTCATCACAAGTTTCACAGTGTAAGTTAGGTAAAGATATAAAAATGTTCCCTGGAAAATGTGTGTGTGTGTGTGTGTGTGTGTGTGTGTGAGAGAGAGAGAGAGAGAGAGAGAGAGAGAGAGAGAGAGATTGATTGTTGGAATTCTGAGTCTAAGAATAGAGCAATAGCATATGGTGTGGGGGGGCTGCTAACATGAATACCTGCACATCACTTGAGTGAAAACTGAGAATTAGATAAAATATGTTAGTGAAATAAAATGAACTTTAAGGAAAATGGAGAATGAGTCTTCTCTTTTCTGGACGACTTGATTTGACTTCATCAAGTCCCTGGTCCTTCATATTGTACCAGTGCTGATACTTAATGCAAGTCACAAAAACAAACTGAAAATTCTGTAATGTTTGAAAGCATAAATTCATACTACAATTTGGTTTTTATGGTATTTATATTCTGTGGCCAGTGACACTAATTCAATGACATTAACTGACATTATTTATTCCCTTAAAAAAAACTATTTCATAATTTTACATTATCTGTTTTTCAGTTTAATTTTGTTACATGTGCATGTTAGAGAGAGAAAGAGAGGGGATTAAGACATAAAGAAATATGGTCTCAACCTGTAGTTCAGACTGACTTCAACCAAGCACATGGTGCTCCTGCCTAAGCATTAAGTGCTGAGATTATAGGCATGTGCCACCACACCTGCCTTCATTGTCCCTTTGATTCTCTTATCTACATTAGCAAATGATGTTCCAGCAAAATAAAAATGGATCTGTGATATTCATCACCTGTGCATAAATTTACTTGGTATTTCTTTGTGAATGTATATTTTAAGGAAAAATTTTATTTTGTAAGTAATGGAGAAAACCTTAGGGATTTTGACTTTAAATAATTTTATACTATTGAAGATTTTTATCAGTAGCAATATTATAGATTTCAATTTATAAAGAGGGAAACATTAAAATTGCTTCATTTTAATAAAAACTCTTAAAATCCTTCTGAAAATTATCCTTTTTATATTTTTTAAAAATTCTATATTTGTTTAATAAATTACTGAATGACTCCAAAAAGATAAACTTTATTAGAAATCATTGTAATAGAATAAACAAATCTATCTAATATTCTAAAAAACTTCTAGAATATCAGCAATATCTGTGTATTCCTAGGACCTGAGCTGAAACTTTCCTAAGTTTCCCCAAGTATATGCAAACTTAGCAGACTAGGTAGGTCCTTGCTGAGAAACACTGAATTAATGATATTAGTTGAATATTTTTAGCTTATGTTTCATGTAATTAAACACATACAGTCATACTTGAGAAAATAAGGAACACAAAAAATATAATTTAATGTACCTTAATATAATAAATGTACTCCTGCAAACAAATAAATGTCTGTTCTTTGTTTTCACCCCCTCCTCTAAGTTATTTCATTGTTTTGTTAAGGATGGAAAACTAAGACAGTTGACAATACCTAGATGGAATCATATTCTTAGAATTATTAGAGTACACACGCAGGAGAATCCTATGTCAGGTGTGTTCTTTAAAGTATGCATCTAGAGCTATTTTTCATATATATATAAGTGTACATTTATTGTAAAAATGGGTTTCATAATATGTTCATTCCATATATGATACCCATTGATGGCATTCATCCTATTAGCCTTTCCTGTCTCTCTATTCACCCTTCTGCTAGGCCCTGTCTGATTTTCAATAGTGCCCTTCTACTGTCACATATGTTATCATCAGAGACCAGAGTAAGTCAAATCTATGTTCTTTTAGTCATCATTACAGTGATAATTTTAAGTCTACCAAAATCCATTTTATGCTTATTATACAATAAGGCTTAAAAGTAATACTCTAAACTGAGAATTCTCTAGTCATTTCTTACAGATAATCCTGCTTATTTCTACCACCTACTTACAGCTCTCCCTGTTAATGAAGAGAAATAAACACTCACCAGTCTGGGCCTTTGACAAACATCCATGTAGAATGAGGCCCTAAGAAATAGTTATAAGGAAGATATGTCATCAGCTCATCTCCCTCTAGACCCATAATTATCTTGTCATCTGGAGAAGGCAATTTTGTCCTTGAGGTTGTTAGAAAGTGATACCAGCAAATGGAAAAGTGAACTTTCCTAACTCCACCTGAACAGCAGAGTAGGAACAGCTGAGCTCTGGGTTTCCTGTGTATGAGCTCTTCTCCCCAGGCCATGCCTGTCTGTGTGGATTAACTGATCCCATCCTTGTGAACAAAACAAAAGTAACAATAAAAATATTCTATTTAAAACAAATAGTAAAACATTCACTGAAGTATCCTTCCTGTTTCCAAAACATCTGTTGTGGCCTCCCTGCTTACTTGACAGTGGCTTCAAGGTCTTACCTGGGTATTAACAGCTCTTTTTATAAAATTAATAAAAATTCACTTCCTCCAAACACACTAGGGGAAACTAACCTCTCTTACAGAGCACACAGAGTGAGGTAATGTAACTGCATTATCAGTAGAAATTGGGCTTGTGGCTGGGTATTTGATCAGTTCAGAAAGAACATGCCTGGAAAGTATTGTTGATGTGGAACACATGAAAAAAAATCAAACCTTGAAATTACAGGCACAGACGGGGAAAAATAATCCCAAATTAATGGCAAACACAAGGAGAAAAGGGCATAAATACACACACATAGAAATACAAATGCACAAAGGATACATGGCAGAAACAAAAATTCCCATTATTATGTAGTTAAAAACTAAGTACACAGAACAACAAATACAAAGTGGACTGAAAGCATTACGGGAAAAAGTACAAGTCACAAATAAAGAAAACCTATCCAATGTAAGAGTGAACCTGCCTAATTCCAGGAAACGTGTGGATAGGAACAGCTGATTCTTCAAGGGAAACTTTCATAGCCAGAAGAGCCTGCAATAAGACAGCCCAGGTCCTAAATGATATCGAATATAAAATAATATATAGAGATATACTGCTATGACTGAAGAAAGAGGAACAATTTTCCACAAAGTATACAGCCAAAAAAGCATTTATATTTAAAAACAATAAACCTAAGACAAAACAGGAAGCATTTTATTAGGCTGAAGAGAGGAATGAACATAGCAGAGACAGTGTGGGAAAAAAATGTGAAGCCACATTTTTTATCAAATTATCAAAACAGAGAGTGCCAATGAGAACAACTCCAAAATTAACAATTTGATGGCCAGAACTAACACACACATTTCAACAATAATTTACACATGAATGCCCTCAATTCTGCACTCAACAGAGTGTGAATGAATGGATCAAGAAACAAAACTCATCTGTCTGTTGCTTACAAGAAACATCTTAGTTTTAAAGATGGGTAACACCTTAGAGTAAAAGGATGGACAAAAGTAACCCCATCAAATGGAACCAGGAATAAAGCAGGAGTCACTATCCAAACATCTGATACAATAAACTTTGAAATGGTTCTGTTACCCTCCAGAAAACTTGACCTTTGAGACCTCCTGAGTTCGTTATTACTGGCGGTGGCAGATGAGTGGCCCAGCACTCATCAGCATGCTCTGAAAGGCACTTCCCTTCTTGCTTCACATCACACATTCTGTCTGACATCTGCAGCTCAGTGAGAATCTCTCTGACTACCTTATGCATACATTTCATCCCCATTGAAAGCATCAATGTAAAACACTTATGAATGTTGTTTTTGTGTCTCTTATGAATAAATTGATTTGTATATTAAAAAAATAAACTTTGAACTGAAACTGATTAGGTGAGATAAAAGGACACTTCATTCTAATAGAGGAAACAGTTAACAGAAAACATTACTACCCTAAATATATATTCATCAATTTCTGGGACACCCAATTACATTAAAAAGATCTATTCCTGGATTAAAATTCACAGATTAACACCAATCCATAATTACTAAGTGATTTCAATACCAAACATTCTCCAAAAAAACAGGTCTTCCAGAACAAAATAAACAAAAACCTCAGATAAATATATGACATTACATCAACTGGACTTAACAGATACCTAGAGAATATTCTAACCAAGCAACAAAGAAGACACGTTTTACTCTGCATCCTGAAATGAAAAAGAAATCATTAGAAATCATTAGAAATGAAAAAAAAAACCTTTGAAATTACTCCTTGTGTGCAATTTGACCACACTGCAATAAAAGCTAAATTGATAAGAAGCAAATGTCTAGTAAATACAAAACTTCATGAAGATTAAAGAGTTCATTACAGAATGATGAAGGGGTCAAAGAATAAATCAATGGAGAAATAAAAACTTCCTGAAATTATTTGATGATGAAAACAACAACAAAAATCCTCTGTGATACGTCTATAGTAATCATATGACTAAAATTTATTGCTCTAAGTGCCTACATTAAAAAAATCAGAAAGAAATATCAGAAATAAATGTCATAATTATACACCACAAAAAGTTGAAAAAAAAATACAACACAGTTGATAGGAAGAAATAAATAATATTAAAAGCAGAAATGAACAATACAGAAACAAAGAAAACAATAAAAAGAAACAATGAATGTAATTGGCAAGCATTTGGCCCAACAAACCAACAGAAACAAAGAGAGGATCCAAATTAACAAAATCAGAAGTGAACAGGGAAACATTATAAGAGATATCGAGTGAATTCAGAGTATTGTACAAGGCTATTTTTAAAATTTGTATTCCATTAAGTAGGAAAATCAAAAAGACCTGTATTATTTTCTAGATTGTACTAAATTACAAAATTAAACCAAGAAGTCAACAAGGTAAATACACCAATAATAAATGAGGACACTTAAATAATAATAAAAAGCCTTTCAGCCAAGAAATGTCTATGACTTGATGGATTCACAGACTTTTACCAGACATCCAAAGAAGATCTAGAGCCAGTCTTTCCAACAATGTTTCAAAAGAAAAAAAAAATAATTCTACAAAGCAAGTGTGACTATTTCGCCAAAACAAGTGTTGACTCAACAAAAACTGAAATAAGAAAAGACAAGACAAAAGAAGAAGAAGAAGAAAAAAGAAAAACTACAGGCCAATATTCCTGATGAGAATAGACTCAAAAATGATAAAATATTTGCAAACAATACAGGCATACATCAAGAAAAAAAGTCTACCCCAAACAACTTGACTTTATCTCTGAAAAGTAGGGATGGTTCAGCAAACACAAGTCAATAAACATAAGAAACCACATAAATGACAAAAACCATAAAGTCATCTCAATAAATGCAGAAAAAAGGATCTGAAAAAAATATGCATTTATGATAACAGGAAAACATAGGACTAGAGCGAGCATTCCTAACATAACACAGGTTAGAAACTCACAGCAAACAATATCCTAAATGAAGTTCTCTTGAAGCCAAAAATGAGACAAAGATGCCCACTATCCACACTCCTTTGCAACATGGTACCCAAAGGATTCGCTGGAACAACAGAAGAGAAGAGAAGGAAATTGCCTGGATCCACATAGGGAGAGAAGTCAAAATATCCATTCTGTAGATCACATGAAGTATACATTAAAGATCCCAGAATTCTCAGAACATTTCTAGAAACAAAAAGCAAATGCAGCAGTATGGCAGCAGAATCAACTGGCATAAATCAATGATTTTTTCTGAAAAGCAAAATTAAAATATATAGAGAAACTCCCATTCACAATAGCGTCATAGAAATGATCAGTTTCAAGAGGTTCCATTTATTAATTGTTGATCTTAGAACCTGATCTGTTGGTCTTCTGTTCAGGAAGTTGCCTCCTATGCCAGTGAGTTCCAGGCTCGTCCCCATTTTATCCTCTTGCATTTTTGGTGTATCTAGTTTTATGCTGAGGTCTTTGATACACATGGACTTGAGTTTTGAGCAGGATGACAAATATGGATCTATTTGCATTTTCTACATGTAAACATCCAGTTAGACCAGCACCATTTGTTGAAGATGGTGT
>REGO01001849.1:8184-20904 GCA_010120015.1 Rhombomys opimus | reverse complement strand
TGTCCCAGGAATGACACCTCCCATAGTGAGTGGCAGCCACCCTGATCAAACATCAATCAAAATAAACCATAGTAGTGCCCACAGGACGAACTGCAAGAGCATTGTCTCAACAGGGCGAACTGCAAGAGCATTGTCTCGACTGAGAATATTCTTCTCACATAACTTTACTTCTGTTTAATTTGACAAAACATGTAATAATAATTACTTCTACAACAAAACAAATGAAGCACAAAGATTTACATTTATTTCACTGCAATTTACTTATACGTTGCTTACTTTTTGCTTTTATAGGATATACATATATTTTTCTCTCATAACATACCCTAATTAGTTTCCCTTCTTTCTATTTCCCACAAGTCATTCCCTCCCTTCTGGCTCCACCCCATTTTTGTCTCTCATAAAAAAGCAAACAGGTTTTTAGGCAATAATAAAATGAAATATAATAAAATATAACAAGAGAAAACAAAACTAACTTATCAGAATAAGAATATCAAACAATCAGAATGAAAAGAGTCTAAGAAAAAGGTATGGGAAACAGACACCCACTTGTTAACACCATCTTATAAAAAAGAAAACAAAACTAAATTAAACTGGAAGACATTATGTAGGTGGAAAGAGCATGTAGGGTAAGCAAAGAAAATAATAATATATATGAAAATTAGATAGTTTTTATTATAGGTATAAGACCCTCAAAGATCCCATTGTGCTCATTTTCTGTTGGCCATCTGTTGAGTATATAGCCTAAACTTAAGAGTAGTTTGTTTCCCTAGTGAGACTCCTTTGGAGGAAACTAATTTTTCATTTGCAACTGGTTATCGTTTGGAGACTGGATCTGGGTTAGAGACAGAGGTTAGATTGCCCAGGGACCACTGATAAAACCAAACATCACTGCTCTAAAATTGAAAAGATAGGAATAAAATAACTTCTGAAGATATTGTACTATACTCATAGATCAGTGCCTTGCTCAGAAACTTCTTCCAAGGGGGAAGAACTAAAATACCCACCGTCAGTCATTTTTCAGACCTTGGAACAATTATCCCCAAATTGGATGTCTTCTTCCAATTCCTCCCCTTAGGGCTCTGGAAACAGTACAAAATTATGTACTGGTAGAGCTAAAAGTATCCTGCTTTTAACTGTGTGTCCTGGTCTGATGCAGACCCACTCAGGCCCTATGCATGCTGCCTGAGTACCTGTGAACTCAGAAGTCCACTGGTCCTCGTTTTTGGTGGATAGATGTTAGGAATTGCTCAATCACCACCCCGAAAGGCTAAGAAGATGGACATCAGAAGAAGAAGAAAACAGGAAACAAGTTAGGAACCTGCCACAGAGGGCCTCTGAAAGGCTCTGCCCTGCAGACTATCAAAGTAGATGCTGAGACTTATGGCCAACTGTTGGGCAGTGTGCATGGAATCTTATGAAAGAAGTGGGAAATAGTAAGATCTGGAGAGGACAGGAGCTCCACAAGGAGAGCAACAGAACCAGAAAATTTGAAGTCTTTCCAGAGACTCATACTCCAACCAAGTACCAGGCATGGAAATAACCTAGAAGCTCTGCACAGATGTAGCCTATGGCAGTTCAGTGTCCAAGTGGGTTCCATATTAATGGGAACAGGGACTGTCTCTGACATAATCTGATTGGCCTTCTCTTTGATCACCTCCCCCTGAGGGGGGAGTAGCCTTACCAGGCCACAGAAGGTGACAATGCAGCCACTCCTGATGAAATTTGATAGAATAAGATCAGAAGGAAGGAGAAGAAGACCTGCCCTATCAGTGGACTTGGGGAGGGGCATGTGTGAAGAAGGGGGAGGGAAGATGGAATTAGGAGGGGAGGAGGAAGGGGTTTTTGGGGGTTACAAAGTGAACAAAGTGTAACTAATAAATAAAAAAATATATATGTATCAGCCCTATATTCATCGTGTTAAATGAAGTCTAATGTTTGCCTAGTGACTAGACATAATCAGTAAACCAAGTGGTATGGTTTAAAAAAAATTGCAATGTCCTCTTGGTATATTTCTCCTTTGATGTGTATACAATGTATTTGCCTATCTCTGCTGATTAGTTTTTGTTTGAAGTCTATTTTGTTGGATATTAAAATGCCTATAACAGTTTACTTCTTAAATCAGTTCTCTTTGAATACCTTTTTCATCCTTTTGTCTTCAGGTGATGTATTTCATTAATGTTGAGATGTCCTTGAAAGCCACAGAAGGATGAATCCTGTTTTCACCTCCATTTAGTCTGTGATTTTCTATTGTGAAATGTAACCATTGATACTGAAAAATACCAATAGTGTTTTTTTTTTTTTTTGAGTCTTGTTATTTTGCTATTGTGGTGGTGGTGGTGGTAGTGTGTGTGTTTCTGTTTTCCCTTTTGATTAGATTGTCCTGGATTATTTATTCATTGTATTATCTTGGGTCTGTTTAACCTCCATAGTGTGGATTTTTCCTGCTAGCCCCTTTTGTTGGGCAGTATTTTCAGATAAATATTGGTTAAATTTGGTTTTATTATGCCCTTTTTTTCTACATTTGTTGTTATTGAAATTTTTTTCTAAGTATAACAATCTTGGTGGGCATCTGTGTTCTCTTACTTTCTATAGAACATAGTTCAGGTCCTTCTGGCTTATAGATTCTCCTCTGAAAAGTCAGTTATAATTCTAATCGGTTTGACTTATATGTGTTACTTGGTCTTTCTCCTTTGCAGCGTTTAATATTGTGTATGTTTATTGTGTATGTTTAGTACTTTGATTATTCTCTCTTGGGGAAAATTTTTCTATTTGGTGTTCTCTTAGCTTCTAATACCTTGATAGGCAACTTTTCTTTTTTTATGTTTGGAAAATTTCTTCTATGATTTTGTTGAATATATTTTCTGTGCTTTTGACCTGGATTTCTTCTCTTTCCTTTATTCCTGTTATTCCTTTGTTTTGTATTATCATGGTGTCTCAGATATCCTGGAGGTTTTTGTAAGGAAATTTTTTAGATGTAACTTTTCTGTTTAGTGGTGTGTTGATTTTTTCTATCATGTCTTAATGATTGAGATTCCATATACTCATCTGTTGATAAGGTTTCTCTCTGAAGTTCATATCCTACATTGTTCATTCCAGATTTTTCTCAGTTTGTGTTTTCTTTATTGTTTCTATTTCCATTTTCTGGTCTTGAAACCATTTTTTCATTTTCTTCCACTAGTTACGTTTTCATAGAGGGATTATTTCTCTCTTTAAGGTCCTCTTTCCTATTCATTTTTTTGTGCTTTAATTGTGTTCCATTATTCAGGGTCAACTGTGTTATGTTTGCCTGAACTACAATGTAGATGTATTGGCTTGGCAGTTACAGATTTGTTTTCTTTCTTTCTTTTTTTCTTTCTTTTCTTTTTCTTTTGTTTAGCTAAACATTTAGTCCTCTCTGTTTGCAAAGATGACTGGTCTTGTCTTTTTTTGTGTATGAGAATGTTTTGTTCCAGTATTTCTGTTGCCCTCTTTTGTTCATAGAATTGTGGGGTGAGTGTGGTGGCTGATAAAAAAAAAAATCTTCTTGGATACTGATAGCTGTGGCCACTGGAAATCCAGGTAAATTGTGGCTTCAGGTATTGGGAACTTATCCTTAGGAATGGACATGGGTTAGAAGAGGGTCCTTGGAGTCCACAGGAAGGAGGAAAGTTGTGTCCCACCAGGTTTTGGTTAGTTCCCTGGGAACATGGGTAGAAAGTGAAGCAAATCCAAAGCTCCCGAGCTGGGGATAAAACTGGAGAGATGATCTTAGAGGAATGAGCCTAAACTTGAAGATCTGAAGTTGACCTACCTATTTCTCTGCCTGAGCCGGACTTAAATCTTCAGATATAGAAACCTTATGGGATTTTTCTCCCACAGTGCCACAATGATACATGGAACTTTTCAGCCAGATAATATATTTATTGTCCAGTTGCTAAAGCTCAAAGCTAACTCACTGTCAGTAGATCTGGTCTGAGAAAGCTTTAGGACCTAGGATGGTGTCTTTTTCCCCATTATCTGAGAAAGGCATGTTTACCAAAGTTCATTTTATGCTCAATTTATTGTTACATTAACTTCAGTTTATATCTCATGTTAGTGACAGAAGAAACCAAGGCATAACTTTTTTTGGTATCATTTTTTTATACTAGGCCTATCTGGTATTAAAAGAATCTTTACTTCTCTTTTATGCAATTTGAATCAAAGCTGCAAGCCATATACTGCAGCTGCCCTTGTATGTTATTATCACAAGTATGTTTATGAGTTCATTAGTTTTCTCAACCACAGTATGCAAAATTTCCTGCGAAGGCAACAGACCTCTCCAAAATGTAGTTTAGCCAATGGTTATGCCATTTCAAAAGGTCCCTTTTAAATTGGAATCTGCATTAGTTCTGTTTGTTTCACTATGATCAAAATACCCAATGGAAGAAATGTAAAGAAGGTAGACGGCTGCCCTAGCTCACTGCTTGAGGGGCTCCAGTACTCCAGTGGAGGGTAATAAAGGCAGAGCTGTTCTGTCCACAGCAGAGGAGCAGATAGTAGATGCTGTCATCATGGAAATGATGAAACTATGAACAACATTTCAGACTCAAATCAGAATTAAAAGATGTAAAATGCCTTACAAAATATAAGAGCTAAATTCTCTATTCAATACTATTGGGTGAGAATATTAGTAATTAAATAATTTCATTAATTGTAACACACATAAAAATACTATCTGATTAGACTGTTATTTTAACACCAATAATGGATAACTGTTGAGATACTGTTTTCTTACCTCTTCTTTCCTTTGGATTACAGACTAATCAGTTTGTAGTTAAAGCCAGTCCTTACTTATGTTCAAGGACTTTGAACTTTTATTAAATTTAATCTAAATAAATGAAAATAATAGAAAATAAAGTTGATGAAAATTAGCATTTTCTTTCCTAACCTGTGTATCCCATTTTAGTCTTTATTTTGTTTATTTTGAAAATAGAGTAATGAAAGTTCTGTGCATGAAATTAAATTTATACTACAGAATTAGAATAAATGTCATATAATAAAGAAGGAAATCATTGTTTTTCAGCTTGTTAAAGCATTTGTTAAATTTTTTTAAGAAATCAAACTCATATCTTTAATCAAACTGTGTGCATTACACAGGTAAATTTTTTATGAACCAAACTAAAGACTTTGAAGATAATATCATTTTCATTGGACAGGAATTAGGAGTCAAGATCTATAGATTTTTATTTTAAAATAAAAACACAATAATGTTACTGTATTTCAACATTATGCTATTTGATATTTTAAGAAAATCAAGTTATTGATGGTTGTAGAAGCATTATCCAAATGCAGGATGTGGTGACATAAGTTCAAGCATGAAATTTAATAAACTATCCATTCCCATTATAGGTAGGAAGTGATGTCAGATGCCTTGAATTAAACATAATGAACTGATTTCATGGTACCACGGTGAAAGAGGCAGTGCACGAAGGTGGAGAAGTCACTGTACACTGACATTGTTTTCAGAGTTCCACAGAGGCACAAGATTATGGCTTACTGATGATCTCTGACAAGGCCATAGGCTGTTCACACTGATCTTCACAGCAGCCCAGTAGTTAAAAACATATTAAACCGAATTCAGTCATGCACAATAGAATGGTAATAACCTACAACCCATGAGCGGATAGTGCAGGCTATCCTCTTTAGTCAGTGGTAGAAGCAGAGCTTCAGATGTTTGTTTGGCTGAGGGGATAAATTTGACAGCACCTCTTAGTTGTGGTAAAATATTTTATTAGTTCTCTGAGAGAAAAATTTGAATAGATAGCCCACGACAAATGTACAATTGAAGTATGTTTGTATTTAAACACAGGTTCTAAGAATAAGAAGTAAAATAATTTAGTGAAGATAGTAACAGGGAGATATCATGCACATGATAGCATGTAAATTTGGAGATATCAATTGGTCTATAACATCATCAAATTATTGATGAAGCATAACATCTCACACAGTTCATTTAAAGAATACCATTTCTACAAATGCTATGTAGATTGTTTTTAATAAAAATCAGATGTATAATAGGATCACATATGTGTTATGAATAAACGCTTGCTCTCCACTTCTTTAGTGATATTATTTGTAAGGGTGACACTTATATTGACTTTAGAATGCACCTGAGTGTCTTAGATTAAAGCTTCCTTTTAATTGGAAGAATAATTAATCTAAAAAAATTGTCTTATTAAACTAAATAAATATTTCAATGAATTAAACTCGTCAATGTTATCCCAAGAGGCATTTTAGTGACTTATTAACTTATTTTTTTTTAAATCAGCCTTTCTTAATTTCAAACACATACAGTATATAAAAGCCTCTTGACGATTATGTAGTGCCACATGCCTTTCCGAGTATATGAACTTAAATTCAATTTGCTCACAAATCACTGGCCAAACGAATAATCCAGTCCCTAAATCAAAAGCACCTACAGCTTTAAGAAATTTGAATGATATAAAGACTGTCATAGCTTGAAACAGTATTTTGACAAATAGGGATTACAACAACTAATATTTCAAGTAAGAATGAACTGGTATCCCTGAAAGTTCAGCTTCCAGAGAACAGCGTAAAACATGCTGTAAATCCTCAGTTCCAGAGAGTAATAACAGCCTGTCACAAAGAATCATCTGAAGACATCAAGCATCAAAACTAAAAGATTTAGAAATACCTAAGTAATTAAATGTCATACAGGCTTTGAAAAAAGAAAAAGAAAAAAGAAAAGCTCCAAGTTTTAAAAACAAGCACATGAGTAAAAAATTATAAAACAAAACAAAACAAAAACTTCAGTATGTCAGTATGTAGGATTTTTTTTACATACATCAATACACATTCACACTCTGCATTATATGTTAAATTTTCTCAGGGTCAATGAGTGGAGTTTCATACTTTATTTTGCTGAACAAGATATTGTGCTGCAGGATTACCTTTGCGGAAAACACTATGCCGTTCTGTAAGAGTCTTTCACAACAGGTTTAACGAAGTTAGGATCATCTGCCTTGAATGAGGATACACTGCATGGCTAAAGTCCTAGACTGAATAAAAATAAAGGGAATCTCCATCATCTCTCTTTCAACCTTCTGATTAGAAACCGTGTGACCAACTGCTTTACACACAGTTATGAACATACTGGAGTATGTGAAGGTATTTTTTTCAATTTATTTATTTATTATTATTATTTATTACAATTTATTTATTTTGTACCCCAGCTGTAGTACCCTTCCTCATCTCCTCCCAATTCCACCCCTCTCCCTGTATCCCCCATATGTCCCTTCCATAGTCCACTGATTGCGGAGGTCTTCCTTCTCTACTATCTTACCCTAACCTATTAGATCTCATCAGGCCTGTCAGGATCTTCTTTCTCTGTGGCCTAGTTAGGTCACCTCACCAGCAGATGGTGATCAAAGAGCTGGCCAGACACTGAGTCCTTGTCAGAGACAGCCTTTGTTCCCATACTTGGGAACCCCTGTGGAGACTGACCTGCTCATGGGCTACATTAGAGCAGGGGGTATAGGTCCTCTCTATGGTCCTTGGTTGATTCATCACTCTCTGCAGGCCTCTGTGGGCCCAGAAATTTTGATACGTTGGTCACCTTGTGGAGCTCCTGTCCCCTCCAGGTCTTTCTACCTCTCTTTTCTTTCATAAATTCCCTGCACTCTGCCCAAAGTTTGGCCATGACTGTTAGCATCTGCTTTGATATCCTGTTGGGTAGGGTCTTTCAGAAGCCCTCTCTGGTAGGCTCCTGTCCTGTTCCTTGTATTCTCCCACTTCCAATGTCCATCCCATTTGCCTTTCTGAGTGAGGATTGATCATCTTATCCTGGGTCCTCTTTCATGCATAGCTTCTTTAGGTATACATTGATCATTGAGCATTTTACCTAGGATCTTCCTTCTTGATTAGCTTCTTTAGGTGTAAAGATTTTAATATGTTTATTCTATATTATATATCTAATTCCACTTATAAGTGAGTATATACCATGTGTGTCTTTCTGCTTATGGGATACCTCACTCAGGATGAACTTTTCTGAATTGTTGAAGAGTATTCTAGTATGTAAATATACTACAATTTCTGTATCCATTCTTCAATTGAGGTATATCTAGGTTGTTTCCAGATTCTGGCTATTATGAAAAAAGCTGCTATGAACACAGTAGAACAAATGTCCTTGTATGTTTGAACAGAAGTTATTATAAAAAGAGTGATGGCTACAGCTTCCTTTGGTTATTAAGCTATTAAAACACTGGTTCAGAACAAGTTGAAATTTCCTCAGGGTTCCTAAGCTCTGAGAAGAAAAAAGGTTATGACCTCTTAGACATAGAAGATGAGTCTTACTCCAGGTAAAGATTTCATACAGTTTTTAAATTCTTATCATATCATGTTGCAGGGGAACAAATGATTGTTCACTGATGAAACAGACCGTACCTTGACCAAGAAAGCCTAGTGCGTGGAGCTGCTGGTCTGCCAGGCAGCTTTGTTATTTAGATCTCAGCCGAGAAACATGCTTTCACCCTAGCATTCACTGGAGTCAGTGATAAACTACCAAGGCTATCCCCTTTGAGACAGCAGGTGGGATGTCTTGTCAAAGTCACACCTTTGTTTGTGTGAGGATCACACAGACTGGTGGTCGAGGTAAAGAAGTTTGGACAACTTCCCTGGGAATATATTCATTGTGCTGAGGTGCTTTTGCTCTGACTTAAAAAAGGTTATTGGAATAAAGCAGCACAAGTAGTGCCTACTAGAATCCCCTCAGAAAGATCCCATGCAGTTGACAAAATCCAACACGCATTCAGGTTTAATGTCTTGGAGAGATCAGGGATACAAGGAACATACGTAAACATAGTGAAGGCAACATGCAGCAATCCTATAACCAACATCAAACTCAATGGAGAGAAACTTAAATCAATCCCTCTGAAATCATGGACAAGGCAAGGCTGCCCATTGTCTCCATGTCTTTTCAACATAGTACCTGAAGTCCTAGGTAGAGCAATAAGAACAAGAAAGAAAGATTAAGGGAATACAAATCAGAAAGGAGGAAGTCAAAGACGATATGATAGTATACCTAAGTGACCCCGAAAATCAACCTGAGAACTCCTTCAGCTGATAAACACCTTCAGCAAAGTGGCTGGATACAAAATTAACTCAAAAAAAATCAGAAGCCCTCCTGTATACCCAAGGCAAAAAGGCCGAGAAAGAAATCAGGGAAACAACACTCTTCACAATAGCCATTAATAACATAAAATACCTTGGGATGACTTTAACCAAGCAGGTGAAAGACCTGCTTGAAGTTTGAAAAAAACTTCAAGTCTCTGAAGAAAGAAATTGAAGAAGACATCAGAAGATCGAAAGATCTCCCGTGTTCATGGATAGGTAGGATTAACATAGTGAAAATGGCCATCCTGCCAAAAGCAATCTACAGATTCAATGCAATTCCCATTAAAATACCAATACAATTCTTTACAGACCTTGAAAGAAAAATTCTCAACTTCATATGGAGAGACAAAAAACACAGAATTTCCAAAATAATTATGTACAACAAAAGATCCTCTGGAGGCATCTCCATCCCTGATCTCAAGTTGTACTACAGAGCAATAATAATAAAAACTGCTTAGTACTGACATAGAAACAGAAAGGTGGATCAATGGAACTGAATAGAAGACCCAGAAATAAACCCATACACCTATGAATACTTGATTTTTGACAAAGAACCCAAAACCATTCAATGGAAAAAAAGATAGCATCTTCAACAAATGGTGCTGGTCCAACTGGATGTCTACATGCAGAAAAATGAAAATAGATCCGTATTTATCACCCTGGACAAAAATAAAGTCCAAGTGGATCAAAGACCTCAATATAAAACCAGATACTCTAAATCAGCTGGAAGAAAAAGTGGGGAAGACCCTAGAACTCATTGGCACAGGAGACAACTTCCTGAACGGAACACCATCAGCACAAGCCCTAAGCAACAATCAATAAATTGGACCTCATGAAACTGAAAAGCTTCTGTAAAGCAAAAGACTTTGTCATTAGAACAAAACGACAGGCTAGAGATTGGGAAAGGATTTTCACCAACCCTACATCTGACAGAGGGCTGATATCTGGAATATATAAATAACTAAATAAGTTACAGTAATTCAAGTAACCCAATTAAAAAATGGGGTATGGAGTTAAACAGAGAATTCTCTGTAGAAGAATATAAAATGGAAGAGAAATACATAAGGAGATGTTCAACATCCCTAGCCATCAGAGAGATGCAAATCAAAATGACCCTGAGATTTCATCTTACACCCAAAGAATGGCTAAGTTCAAAAACTCAAGAGACAATGCATGCTGGAGAGGCTATGGAGAATGGGGAACCCTCCTCCAATGCTGGTGGGAATGTAAACTTGTACAACCACTACGGAAATCAATCTGGTGCTTTCTCAGACAATTAGGAATAGTGCTACGTCAAGATCCAGCTAAACCACTTCTAGGCATATATCCAAAAGATGTTCAAGTACACAAAAAGGACATTTGCTCAACCATGTTTGTAGCAGCTTTATTTGTAATAGCCAGAAGCTTGAAACAGCCCAGATGTGCATCAACGGAGGGATGGATACAGAAATTGTGGTACTTTTACACAATGGAATACAACTCAGCAAGTAAAAACAAGGAAATCATGAATTTTGCAGGTAAATGGTGGGAAATAGAAAAATCATCCTAAATTAGATATCCCAAAAGCAGAAAGACATATGATATATCCTCACTTATATAGAGCTATAAGATAGGATAAACATACTAAAATATGTACACCTAAAGAAGATAAACAAGAAAGAGTTCAAGGGGTAAGATAAACAATCCTCATCTACAAAGACAAAGGGGATGGACATTGGAAATAGGAGAAAACAAGTAACAGGACAGTAGCCTACCACAGAAGGCACCTGAAATACTTTGCCTAGCAGTGTATCAAATCAGATGCTGAGACCCATAACCAAACCTTCCGCAGAGTGTAGAGAATCATATGAAGGAAGGATGAATTAGTATATCCTAGAGGGGACAGGGAGCCCCACAAGACCAATTATATCTGAGCACAGGGGTCTTCTATTAGACTGTTTATCCAACCAAGGACCATGCATGGATATACCCTACAGCCCCTGCTCAGTCATAGCCCAGGGTAGCTCACTATCCAAGTGGGTGCTCTAGTAAGGGAGACAGGAATTGTTTTTGACATGATCTCATGAGCTTCCCCTCCCCCCTGAGGGAGGAGTAGCCTTGTTAGACCACAGATAAGGACATTGCAACCATCCTGAAGATACCTGATAAGCTAGGGCCAGACAGAAGTAGAGGAGGACACCCCCCTCAGTGGACTTGGAAGGGGGCAGGGAGGAGATGAGGGAGGGATCAGAGGATTGGGAGGGAAAGAAGGAGAGGGCTGCAGCTGGGATACAAGTGAATGTATAAAATTACTTAAAAATAAAAAAAATAAAAATAAATAAATGTGGTAGTTCAACAGAAAGACGGGAATCAATTTAACTCAAGATAAACCATACCATCCTTGGGCATATACTCAAAGGATAATTCTTTCTACTACAACAAATTTCCCTAAAGAAGGGAAATAGCATAGATAATTATGGATGCATGAGGGGTGTGACTGAAATGAAATGATCCAATTGAGAGGGAAGAAAAGAAGGCTACAAGGGAGGAAACAAGAGGAGGAAGAGGAGGATTTGGAGGGAAAGAGGAAGAGGGCTACAGCTGGCTGGGATACAAGTGAATGTATAAAATTATTTGAAAATAAAAAAAAACATTAAAAAATAAAAATAAAAAATAAAAAGTAATAATACTAAAAAATAGCCATTACAGTAGAATTAATGATCAGTATTACTCTCTATAACAGAACAATTAAAGATCAGTATTTTGTTCTAGAATAGTAAAAAGTGCTACGATAACAATATCTCAGCCACTGAAAACTTCAGCTATGAAGGAACAGATTCACTTGAGAGTGGGTGAAGTGAAAATGCTGAAGTTCCTTGCTGTAGTGTCTCAGGGAGGTGTCTTCTCAGGTTAGACCACTGAAGTTCATTAAACATAGCACAGCAGAAGCAGACAGAGTGCAGTTTACATCATTAACTGCTGCCAAAATGGGGCAGTTTTCCTTGAATTATGCTGTTTTTCAAACAAAACCCATCGGTGTGTGAAGACAGCGTACTAACTTGCTCCAAGTTCCGGGAAGCCAAATTTTGTCAAGCAATGGGGAACTGATTCTCTATAAGGAGGTTCAGAAGAATCAGGTTGTGGAAGCCCAAGATGCAGGGGAGATGCTGGGATACTGAGGGTATCAGATCCTTGGGATATTCACCTAGGCAACCTACAGACACAGAGGTTGTCTGAAGAATACAGAAGTGAAGCAGCTGAGGTTGGCAAGGATCTTGTATCTCAGATAAGTCCATTACAAATGTCAGGTGCCTGATTTGTTGGCCTTGATTGCTGTTTGTCTTCCTTTGTTACTATCTTTGTTTGCTTTTCTCATTCTTCTCAATTTTTGCATAGGAACACTTATCCAGTGACATTGTATATTGGAAAACATGACATACACAGACATACACACACACACATACATGCCCCCTCCACATATATATGTATAATTTGGGGATCAAAGGTACCTGCTAATTCGGGAACTTTGGTTACTTCTAAAGAGATTCACTACCTATAGTTTTAGATTAAAATATGAATTTGAGACTTTGG
>REGO01001848.1:2274-16087 GCA_010120015.1 Rhombomys opimus | reverse complement strand
AGCAGACTCAATGATATAGAAGAAAAGAGAAGTGTAATGAAAAAGTGTGAAGATATGTTTGATTCAAAGTGAAAAAGTAAAAAGGGAGACCTCCCAACCACTGATTCATGCGCAGTATGAATGCACAGAGGTCAGGACTGGTTAGCACGCACAAAGCTCTGGATTCAACCACCAGAACTAAAAAATAAAAAGGCAATAAATGCAAAAATCAGAAGAGAACACGAAGAATGTGGTATCAGTATCTAATCTTTCTCCTTTCTCTTTATAGTACTATTGATTAAACCCAGAGCCTCATGGATGTTAGATAAGCATTCTGAGACTGAGTCACAGGCCCAGCCCCAGTAGCAAACAGCTACTATGACCTTTGTCGTCTATATCTGAGAAAGGAAAACATCATTAGAAACACTATGCATTATATTTGTTTACCAAAAAGCTACACTCAAATTACTCATTAGCCTGGTGTGGTGGGATACTTAAATCCTAGGAATCAGTAGATAAAGTTTGAGGAGTTGAGTACCAGCTTTGTCTACATAGTAAATTCTATTCTAGACAGTGCCACACTGGGGGAGGGGCTGTCTAAAAATAAATCTATTATTCATACATTATGGAAAAACGTTTGCTTTCACACCTTCAAGAAAGGCAAGCTACAGTGGTTGCAAAGTTAGCATGGGCATAGGCTTTGCTCCTTCATCCACCAGCCTCTAATTTTAGTTCTGTATTTCCAAATAATCATCATTTTCTCCTATGTTGACTACTTTAAGTCAGGACGACAATGACAGATCACTTTCTTTTGCTCTTTTAGGTCCTGTGTATATTTTGTGTTTCATGTCATGTGTGCTTGGTAAAAGATACTGTAGAGAAATACCAGCTGAAATTTTAATCACTTAAGATAATCATGGTGCCTCTATATAACTCACATTTGTTCATCCTAACATTGTTTTGGTGTCACCTAATGATTTACTACTTATTTTGTAAGAGTTTTGAGTTAGACCTTTTGATATTTTTCTTAACAAAACTGCTCTCCAACCTCATGTTAGAGTGACAAAAAACTAACAAGAAGTACCTCATGTAAAGAAAGGAAACTTTCTATTTGAGTGAATCGTGCGACTCGTGGCAGATCACTGATCCACTGATCATGCATATGAAACAAGGAAGACAGGAGCAGCCCTCCATGAGATAGAGGAGTGTTTCATAAATCGTTCCCTGGCTGCTCTAAAGTCATGAAAGTATTACGGTGGTATAACTCCAAATTAAGTTTCTGAAAATGAGAACCGACATCCATTTAACTCTTCCAAAATCTTTTCATGTGTTTAAGTTTATTTAATAATTACACTGACATGGAAACTTAGGAGAATGTTTTGTTGCCATACACATTCTGACTTACTATTTATTACTAGTTTTGAAGCAGAGACATGTTAAGTTTTACATCTTTGGTAGCATGTCAACCCTTTGTAGTAAATCAGTTTCAAAATTACTTCCTATTTGTACATCAGCTCTGTTTGGAACCTTACATGACATATTTTAAGATGGAAATTTATGCACAGAGAATTTTAAATGCCTGGTTATATACATTTTGTACGTAGCTCTGTCTGTGTATGCATTTCATGTATGTAAATAGCAACAAACAGTGCAATGGCTATAAGGCAGATGTATTGCATATAGGCCTATATGTATAAATATATGTTTGTTTATGTTTTTAAGCACATCTGTAACTATGAATTCCTTCACAAAAGACCAATCAAATGTACCTGTTTTAAAAAATTCTAGAGTAATGGGGACAGGGACTGTCTCTGACTTGAATTCAGTGTCTGGCTCTTTGATCACCTCTCTCTGAGGGGGGAGCAGCCTTACCAGACCACAGAGGAAAACAATGAAGCCAGTCCTGATAAGACCTGATAAGATAGGGTCAGAGAGAAGGGAAAAGACCTCCCCTATCAGTGGACTTGGTGAGAGGCATGGAAGGAGATGGGGGAGGAAGGGCAGGATTGGGAGGGTCAAGGGAGAGGGTTACAGCTAGGATACAAAGTGAGTAAACTGTAATTTCTTAAAAGTAAATTAAAAAATAAAACAATTCTATAAATATATATGTAAATCTGCTAATTTAATTCTCATATATTTGCAGAAATTTTGATTAAAATAATTATCAAAATAGATTATCTCTTTTCTTTAATTGTAAAATAATTGAGTTGCTTACATTTTTAATGTAAATTTATTCATCTATTTAGATTATCATACTATTATCTATTTTTAAAATATATGGTCAAAAGTAGATATATGCATAAATCTATCCATTTTAATATATACATTTCTCATAAATTATCTTAAACAGTGTTTTGGGCATTTGATTTAGTATAGTCCTTTCTCTACTTTGCAACAACCGTGGTCTTTTTGAAACAGAATGAATACACAATTGGACCTGTCACAAAGGATCTTTATGAACAGATGTGTACTAATGCAAAGGAACATTGACTCATCTCAGCTGTCACTAAGTGATTTAATTCTAGCGTTGAAAACACTGCCCTGCATTTTAGGTCTCCTAGATTTGAAGTCAGTGTCTTTGAGGCATGACAGAATGCAGTTGCTCTTTCAATACCTTGTTTTGTCTGGTGAAGTATCCTTTTGTGTACTGTGCAGAATAAAATTACAAATAACTCAAATTGGATGTAAAAGTTTTGGGTTTATAGGAGGAAGAAAAGAAAAACAGTTTGCATTTATAAATGAGTACATAAAAAGAAATCTTAATAAATAAATTAATCAGAGCTGTTAGAATGAATAAGATGATCTATTCATCTGCTAGTGGAAGGAACAATGTTCACGTAGAGCAAATATTTCTTACACATTCATTTAGCTTAAATTTAATCTTTATCATTGTTCTTATTCAGTTTTAATTTTATTTTAACTGGTAGATAAAAACAAAAAATTCACATGTACTTATGGAGTAACATTTCTGTGCATATACACTTTGTGAAATGTATAAAACTAAATCTAAGTGATCAGATATCTCTCCTCCAACAGTTTATCATTTCATGCACTAAAACATTCAATTTTTTCCTCCTAACTTTTTAAAATATGGGTTTTTTTGTTTTTGTTTTTGTTTTCTACAGACATCACAAAAAAACTAACACATTAGAACTTCTTACTCCCATCTAAATGATCAATGTGCTACATCCACTGGACAATTTTTTTCTTTCTTTTTAAAAATATTTTGTTGTTCTCGTTGTTTTCAGACAGGGTTTCTCTGTGTAACCCTGAATGTCTTGGACTAGCTTTGTAGACCAGTCTGACCTCAAACTCACAGCGATCCATCTGCCTTTTGCCTCCAGAGTGCTGGGAACAGGCATGTGTCACCATGAACGGTCTACTTTTTCTGTGTTTCTTCTTATTCTGTCCTCCAGTAACCACCGTTCCATTTTCAACTTCTATAAGCAACAGTTTTACTGTGCATGATTGACTTACAGCTTGACTTTCCTTTTATTTCATTTAACATAATGATTTTAAATTCCTTCAATGTTGGGGGAAATGCAGAATTTATTATTTCCTAATAGGTAACAGGAGAATAGATATTTCTTCAAGATAATGCTTTAAAAAATTTCATTACTTTACAGCCTGATTCCATCACCTGTCTCCTCTCATCTGAGTCATCTCTAACACTACCCTCACCCATTTTTACTTCTCCTTCTCAGAGAAGGGGAGTTCCATAAGGGTTACTAACCCATCTTGGCATTCTCAAGTCAGAGAAGAAATGCATCTTCTCCAACTGATGCCAGACAAGGCAGCCCATCTAGGGGAATAGGATCCACAGGCAGGCAACAGAGACAGAGATAGCCCACACTCCGATTGTTAGAGGACCCACATGATGACTGTGCTGTACATCTGTTACATATTTGAAGTTGGTCTAGGTCCAGCCCATGCAAGATCTTTGGTTAGTGGTTCAGTCTCTGTGAGGTCCCATGGGCCCATGTCATTTTACTCCATAAGTCTTCTTATGGTGTCCTTGACTGTCAGGCTCCCTCAATCCTTCCTCCCACTCTTCCACAAATTTCTCTGAGCTCAGCCTATTGTTTAGCTGTGGGTCTCTGCATCTGTTTCCATCAATGCTAGGTAAAATCTCCCAGCACTGTTTTTCTAGGCTCTTGTCTGCAATCATAGCAGACTATCATTACTAGTGTCAGGAGTTAGCTCTCACCCATGGAGTGGGTCTCAAGTTGGGCCCGTCATTGGTTTGCTATTTTCTCGATATCTGCTCTGTCTTCTTGTAAGCAAGACAGTTTTTGGGTAGAAGGTTTTATGGGTGAGTTGGTGTCGCCCTCACCTCCACTGCAAGTCCCACTTGGCTACAGGGGATGTCTAGTTCAGGACCCATGTCCTTCACAGTTAGGGATCTCAGCTATGATTACATGCTAGCAAAGATGTACAGCAAGGGAGACACTACTCCTTGCTGGTGGGAGTAAACTTGTACAAACACTTTGGAAATCAATCTAGTGATTTCTCAGAAAAATTGGGAACAGTTCTACCTCAAGTCACAGCTCTACTACTCTTGGGTATATACCTAAAAGAAGCTCCACCATACTGTAAGGACACTTGCTCATATGTTCATAGCAGCCTTATTTGTAATAATTAGAAACTGAAAACAACCTAGATGCCCTTCAACTGAAGAATGGATAGAGAAAATATGGTATATTTACGCAATAAAATAATACTTAGGTGTTAAAAACAAAAACATCAAGTGACGATCTCCTAGCCAGGAAGGACTACTAGAAGGAGGGATAATAACCCACTGACAATACCTTTGATTCAAAAATTGTCCTGTCTACAAGAAGTGTAGAGATAAAGAGGTAACAAAAATTGAAGGAATGTCCAACCAATAATTATTCCAACCTGAGACCCATCCCATGGTACAGGGCCAGCCGCTGACACTATTTATTTTAGTATAAAAATTTTCTTTATTATTATTAATAGTAATTTATTCACTTTATATCCTGATTGTAGCCCCCTCCCTCATCTTCTTCAAGTCCAACCCTTCATCTCTCTTCCTCCCCTATCCCTTTTCCCAAGTCCATGATAGAAGATGTTCTCCTCCCCTACTGTCTGACCCTAGCTTATCAGGTCCTATCATGGCTGCCTGGATCCTCTTCCTCTGTGGGCTGGCTAGGTCTCCCTACCAGGGAGAATTGATCAAGGAGCAGGCAGCTGATTTCATGTCAGAGACTATTTCTTCTCCACTTACTAAGGAACCCACATGGAGACTGAGCTGTCTACAGGCTACATCTGATCAGGGGGCCTAGGTCCTTTGCTATATATGGCCTTTGGTTGATGCATTGGTCTCTGCTGTCCTCCCTGGGCCCTGCTAATTTTTGGCTTTGTTGGTCTCCTTGTGTCTCCTGTCCCCTCCAGGTCCTTTTATATAGACTCCCTGCTGTTTGTTGCTCAACTATGTTCATAGCAGCTTTATTTGAAATAGCCGGAATCTGAAACAACCTAGCTGTCCCTTAACCTAATAATGGATACAGAAATTGTGGTTCACTTATATAGTAGAATACTACTCAGCTATTAAAAACAAAGAAATCATGAAACTTGCAGGCAAGATCATCCTCAGTGAGGTATTCCAGAAAGAGAGAGAGAGACTCTCACTTTTAAGCTGATATCAGCCATATTATATAGGATGAACATACTAAAATCTACAGACCTAAAGAAACCAAATGAGAAGGACGACTCTAGGAAAGATGCTTAATTCTCATTCTGAAGGGAAAACAGGATATACACCAGAAGAGGTGAAAAAGAGGGAACAGGATAGGAACCTATACAGATATCTTCTAAAAGACTCCAAAAAGCAGCATATCAATGCAGATTTAGAGACTCACAGCCCCTGACACTATTAATGATGCTCTGCTATGCTTGCAAACAGGAGCCTAACATGACTGTCCTCTGGGAGGATTCAGCCAGCAGCAGATAGAGAAAAATGCTTGGCCTTGCAGGCAATCATGGGGCAGAGCTCCAGGAGTCCTGTGGAAGTGTTAGGGGAAAGTTGGAAGGATCTGGAGTGGACAGGAACCTCACAGGAAGACCAAGTGAGACAAATAACCCAGTCCCATGAGGCTTACAGAGACTGAGACATCAACTAAGACTGAGCAGGGTTTGTTTAGACCTAGGCCCCTGCATATATTTGGCTGATAGGTGCCTGGTCTTCATATGGAGTACCTACTCATGGAGGGTAAAGCTGTTTCTAACCTGGACTCTATTGCTTGCTTTTGGATCACTTTCCCTAGGCAGGGCTGCCTTACCTGGCTTCAGGGAATGAGAACTTGCTCAGTCTTGATGTGACTTCATGTTCTGGGGAGGGTTCCTATGTGGGAGGACTCCTCCCCTTTTCTGATGGAAAAGGGAGATGGGAATGGGGAAGAAGGGGAAGGGAGAAAGTGAGAGGGAAGCAGGAAGGAGGGAAAGGGGGGACTGGAAGGAGATGAGGGATGGGTCATCCTTGGGATATAAAGTAAATAAACTGAAAAAAAATAAATTAAAATAAACTAAAAAAATGAGAAATAAAACAACAAAGACATCATGAAGGTAAAGAATGGAACAAGAAAAGATCATCCTATTTGAGGTAACCCATACCCAGACAGACACATATGGTGGACGTTAGCTATAATGTGCAGGATAATTGTGCTGCAATCCACAGACCCAAAGAAGCAGAGGGGGGCCCAAGAAAAGTCGTTTGAATCTAACTTAGAACAGAAAATTATAACAGATGTCTACTGACAATGCCTTGAGGTTGCATTTTCCTCAGATTCTCAACAGCTCTTGCTATTTTTAGGCTTTTTGACACCAGCCAACCTTACTGGAATAATTGCATATTCTGTCTGCAATTCCTTGACTGCTAATGATCTCAAATTATTTTCTATTTTTTATTTGCCATTTGAGTTTCTTCATTGGAGAAGTATCTATAATTGTCTTTGCCAGTTTTTCATTTGTGTTGCCTGGTTTTCATTAAAATTTTTGAGTTTTAAAAATAAAATATGCACTAGGGACTAACTATGCTGAGTACCTAGTAAATTGTGTGGGTTAGGTCTACATTCTATTAACTGCTCTATATTACAAAAACATTTTGTTTTGTGGTCAGCTCATTTTCCTATCTTTATTTTTTCTTCTTTGGTTGTTTTTCTGAAATTCTATGATTGTTTAAGTGGTATAGATATAATATGTAAATATATAATTTATTTGAGTTTCAGAACTGATAGAAACAGGTATATAGAATCATTTTGTTTACAGACTTTAATATTTACACTGCTCTTTATTGAACACATATCGCCTCATTGAAAATCATTTGGCTCTAGAAGTCTGTATTTCTAATATTCTTATTCTGTTTTATTGAGCTATAGTTCTGACTTTATGTGAGTAATCTGTTGTTTTGGTTAATGCAGTTTTAATAAAATTATCAGAAGCTCCTTCTACAAAGCCATAATTACTCAGAAATCAAAGGTAAATTAAGGTTTAAGATAATAACAACAAAATAAAAAAAATGGTGCCAATATTCTGGATGGATATAGATGCAGAACTCATCATTGAAATACAAATTCAGCTCAAAAATACAATACAAAATAATTGATCAAGATCAAGTGAAATCCAGCCCACACATGCAAGGCATGTTCAAAATATGATTACTGGCAACCATAACATAGCAGATTAACTAATTGAAGAGACATTTAGAAAAAAAAATTAGCTTCTCTTCATGACAAAATTCTAAGGAATTAGGAAGGATAATTACCTAACTACAATAAAGACCAAATATCATAAAGCAGTAAATAGGGCCATACTGAGTTTGGAAGATGAAGATTTTATGTACAATAAGAACGCCTACATCTAGCACTTTCATTCAGTGCATTACTGTAATTCCTACATATAGAATCAGAAAAGAGAAAGAAATAAAGATCATCAAGATGTCTCTCAATGGAGGAATGGATACAGAAATTGTGGTACATTTACACAACGGAATACTACTCTGCTTTTAAAAACAAGGAAATCATGAAACTTGCAGGCAAATGTTGGGAACTAGAAAAGAACATCCTGAGAGAGGTAATCCAGAAACAGAAAGACACACATGGTATATACTCACTCATAAGTGGTTATTAGACATATAATATAAGCTAAACATACTAAAATCTATACTCCTAAAGAAGCTAAACAAGTAAGATCCTAGGGAAGATTCTCAGTCCTCATTCAGAAGGGCAAATGTGATAGACAGTAGAATCAAAAGACAGGGAGCAGGACAGGAACCTACCACAGAGGATCTCTGAAAGACTGTACTGATCAAGGTATTGAAGCAGAGGCTGAGTGAGACTCAGCCAAATTTGGGCAGAGTGCATGGAATTTCATGAAAGAAGGGGGAGACAGAAAGACCTGGAGGGGACAGGAGCTCCAAAAGGAGACCAACAGAGCTCCCCCGCCAAAAAAAGTGAGGCCTGAGGGCTCTGAAGAGAATGATATCCCAACCAAGGACCATGCATGGAGAGGACCTAAAACCCTGGCTCAGATGTAACCCATGTCTACCTCTGAGTACTCAGTCTCCAAGTGGGGACCTTAGTAAGGGGAGCAGGGGCTGTCTCTGACATGAACTCAGTGGCTGGCTCTTTGATCACCTCCCCCTGGGGGGCAGGTGCAGCCTTGCCAGGCCACAGAGGAAGACAATGCAGCCATTCCTGATGAGACCCGATAGGCTAGGGTCAAATAGAAGGGAAGGAGGTCCTCACCTATCAGTGGACTGTGGGAGGGGTATAGGGGAAGAAGACAGTAGGGCGTTGGGTTTGGGAGGAGACCAGGGAGGGGGCCACAGCGGGATGCAAATTGAATAAATTGTACTAAATGATAATAATAATAATTTTAAAAACATCGACAAGAGTGGAAAAGAGGAAGCAAATTGTCACTATTTTTTAGATAACATAATCTTATATAATGAAAATTAGCAAATCCTCCACCAAAAATGTTAAATGCAATAGAAGTACAAAATTCAGTAATATTGCAGAATGTAAAATATTGCATACAAAAATGAGCTGCAGGTATTTAAGTCAACAACTATCAGAAATAGTAACTCAATAGCAGATTTGCAATAGCTACCAAAATAAAAACAAAATGCATAGAACCAAATTATATAGTTTACAAAAGAATTATATAGTTTTAAAAGAATTGAGATTATATGAAGTGGAAGACTTTTTTTTATATAAAGAATTGAATTGTTAAGTCTGTAGATTAAAGGAAAGGCAACCAAAGTCGAATGTCATTATTTACAGAAGAACATTTCAAAAATCCGAAAGGAAACATTAAAGGAAGTATTTAGAAAGTAGTTAGAGTTTGTTCTGGTTTAGTAGTGGGGTACTAGTAAGATATCATCTAGGTTCCATGGCTTCACCCAACATTAGCAGTCTGCTGGCTTTAAAGTACAAAGCATGGAATCCTTCCAGTTGCACACAACTTAACTTCAATTTGTTTGTTGGCTACACCCAAGATATGTGCCATTATTGCATTTTTGGAGATATCTTAATGATGCTTGTAAATGTTGTGATTCAGTGGCTTCAGAGCTGAGTAAGACTATTGTTTACTTTTATGACTTGGAAACTTATAGCTCCTTCAAATATGAAGGATAGTTCTCAGAAAAGGGAATTAGAGGTTGGTTCCTGGTTTTCGTTTTTCTTTAAGTCATGTGTTTGAAATATGAGTCATCTTAAGCAATATGGTCTTATCTTCTATTTCTAGGAGGAAGAGAAAGGCAAATACAATAACATATTGTTTGGGAAGTCTGCTGAACTCCCTAACCAACATCTCAAAAGGAGGATCAAATACCTATTACAAAATCTGTAGCTCTTGGGAGAATCATTACATTTTCAAGTGGAACAACTTAATAAATATATAATATAACATATATAAATGTATATGTATGTATTTTTGTATATATGTATATGCAGATATGTCTATATTTTATATATGGGTATGTGTATAAATATGTATATATGTCATACATATATGTGTATGTGTATTTACTCATACACTTATATATTATATATATGCATTTTAAAGGAAACAAAATGCTTTCCTTTAGTTTCTTTCAAACATCATTATCATTATCCATCCATCTTCATTTTTCCTCTCTCTGGACTGCAAAGTCTTCTCCCTTACTAGTTAATGTCCTCACCCCCATTTTTTCCATTTCCTTTGCAAAACAACTGGGTCAGATAATTATCCTCTTCTACATATACAAAGAATGTTCATAGTAGTTTCTAATAGGAAGTTTGAAGCTAGATTGCCAGTTAGGGCTAATTACTGCTACTTGTTCTTCTATTTTTATTCCTACTTTTCTTTTGTAAGAGCTGATTGACCTCAGACAAACTGGCCAGTCTCTCTGTATGTCTCCTCGTCTGTAAACAGGCAATATTAGTAACAGCTCCCTCCCATGGGTTTGTTGTGAGAATTGGTGCACATATAGAATTTAGAAAATTGTCTAGTACAGGATACACAATAAAAAGCTGTTTCTTTCATTATTGCTATAAATGTTCTACGCTTTACCTGGCAGTCTGTTCTTAAAAACACAGGAGAGCAAACTACTCTCTTTTACATTTTCTCTTGTTTTGGAATTTTATATCTATACATACTGAAATATGATTTTATCTCTTCCACAATTTCCCCTCCAACACACCTGTCTCTTCATGCCATATCTATCTATCTATCTATCTATCTATCTATCTATCTATCTATCTATCTATCATCTGTCTATCATGTGTTTGTTTATTTTTGATAACTCATTATGTCCAGTTAGTGTTGCTTGTATGCTCAGGGGTTTGGGGACATCCACTGGAACATGGAAAATCTTCATGTGTTTACACTGTCATTCTACATTACTTACTAATAATCAGATTACACATGGAGGTATGGAGCCTAGAGATCATCCAATATATCTACATCCAAATCTTGACTGCCTTGATCTTGTGTAGTTTTTGTGCAGGTAATCAAAACACCTCTGAGTCAGAACTGCAACAGCCACTTCATGGCTTTTGCACTTTCCCGTTTTGCTTTCTAGCGTTTTGACCATGAATGGCTCTCATAATTTGGTGGACCTACTTTGGGAAGATGTGAAGGAGTGTTTTGCTGGAAGAGTGAACTCTCAGGTTTCAAGAGCCCCTGAAAACACAGTCTCACTCTGTTCCTACCTAGCCCCTGATGATCAAGATATAAATAAGTTCTTGGCTTTTGCTCCAGCAGCATGTCTGTCACCACATTTTGAAATACGGTGACTATAGACTACTAACCTCACTGAAATTACAAGCAGGTCTCTCATGAAAGGTTTTCTTCTATAAGCAATCGGTCATGGTGTCTCTTCACAGCTATAAAACAATAACTAAAGCACGTTCTGATATTTACTCCACCTCTGATTATACAGTGCTCCCTAAACCCTTATGGTGGGGGGCGTAATACAAAAGTTCCATTTAGGATTGAGCACTCAGCCTTTTATTCTCAGTATTTCAAGCAGTTATGCATCTCTCTTTACTGACTGGTGTCCTTTGCAAAATAAAAACATGCTTTTGGCTTATTTTGATATCACTAGGCAAAGGGCTCCTAGCTGTTTAAGACTGACTCACTGGAGGTTGTGACACAAAACTGTCACTATAGGGATTGTAGCTGAGACTGCAAGTACTTTTTCTTTGCTGTCTTGGATTATTTTCTTCTGAACCTCCAGGTTTATATAAACAGGACAAACTAATCCTGTACCTATTTGCTTTTGAGTTCTAGTTGCAATGAAATTAACTGCATGACTAATCATATTCCAGTTTACAATGCTAAATGAATGGTGCTAAGATGAAGTTACAGAAATTTGCAAAGTCATGAAGTCAATGGTTTCTACTTGTAAATTAAATCAAGGTGTTAGCTGAAGAATTGTTTGAAGCCTCATGTATTTTCGGAATAAGTATATTCTACCTGAAATAAGAATATAGCCTGTAATAAAATGGAAATGAATGTCCACACATCTTTGGATCAAAAAAAAAAAAACTAAAAAATATAATAATATACTCAAAGCTACATAGACCCACATTAGTTCAATATGAAAATTTTTCTTACATCAAAATAGAGGAAAAATATAGACACTCTCAGAAGCTGACATTTTGATAGATATCAATTTGATAAAACTGTATATACTGCATATTCATAGTTACCCAAGGATTATATTTATTTCAACATTGTTTTGGAATCTAATATGCTAAAGACTTAAGGAAATAAATATCAGGTGGAATTCAGAGTGATTTTATTTTTAATTTTTACCACTGAGGGTGGCAAAAAAAATTGTAGCTTACTCTTAATTATAGAGTTGCAAGAGCAGCCTTGTAATTAGAGCTGTGAAAATTGTCTGGTGACAAATTCTTTTTGTAGTTTGAAGGAGTGAAAAATCTAATTGATAGTATTTGATTTGAGTTAACACACAGCTCCAAAGGTATACAGTAACTTCTTTATAGTTATCTGACACTTCAAATATGACAACTTTTAATTGTTATTGTTTGAAATATGATAGCCATTTTAAATATCTAAGCTTGTGTCTAATGGATTAGCATTTTTCATTTTCTGTGTAGAAATTTACACTCAAGAGCGATGTAGTCAAGATATAATGATCAAATTAACACTGATGAAAGTTTCTAACTGAAGTTTTTATATCACTTGAAAAGTATCTATTTGTAAATAATTGATATTACATGATTTTAAATTATTATCTGATCTAATTCTTTCATTTAATAAGGTTTTTTAAAACTTTTAAAAATTAATTCTTCTTGTGTTTTTTTTCTCCGTCTTTTTTTTTTTTTGTGATTCTTCAGACTTTTTTTGTTGTAGTGCTGGGTTGTTAGCCGTCCTGGGGGTACTGTTGTAAAAAATTCTGTAAATGGCAACAATGTGTTTTACTAAATGGGCACAACATCTATAAGATACATAACATATTATTAAAGCATCATTGTACATGGTGCTAAGCACTTTAGGAAATTTATAAATGTTAACAAGAAATTCCATGAAAAACATTAGTTACTTTTATGTTCACTGGTGTTATTTTTACTGAAAAGAGAATTGGTTTCATAATCTGCTTAATGCTAATACAAGTAAAACCCAAGAAACAAGAACATGGACACAATTTGAACACTAGAATTAAATTTTGTGGTTGGATCATCCTGATTTTATTAACTCTAATTCAATTATAAGGAAATATGTTTCCACCATTTCTTATTTGAAAATCAGCTAACAAGAAGAAATATTGAAGTAAAACGAAAGAAAGGATTGTCCTAGTGGTGGTGATTTTTTTTTTTTTAATTTTAGCTGTTTTCAATCTCAATCAGAAATAAAGTCATCTCTATAGATTTGAAGCACAAGGGTGTCTATCAGATGTAGAGGCTATTTTGTCCAACTCCTATATTGAATTCAGGTCATTCCAATGAAGCTCCTGCTGTCTCCTGGATTTCTGCTTTTTCATGAAGACTGAGTAGGGCCAATTGCTACCCAGTATCTCATGAGACCCTGTCGGGTAAGCTATGCTTTGTCTGACATTGAAGTGCCAGAAAATGAAGGAGTGTGCTTCTTGCTTTCTGAGTGATATTTCAGGAACAATAACAACAACAAATCAATGAAGATGCTTGTATCATTTTTAAACAAAAATAAACTGGTATTCTATTTTAAATAAAATGTGTTTATATAATTTTTGTCTGATCTTATCATCTTAGTCAATAAAATATATGCACTGGAAAATAAAATACCACTGTCTTTCTATACAAGCAAGTAGACCAGAGAAATGTTTTAG
>REGO01001847.1:7982-22034 GCA_010120015.1 Rhombomys opimus | reverse complement strand
GTGGTTTTGAAAATGTCCTGTATTATCGTGTTATGCGATTTTGCCAAAACGTGTTCGATTTTGATGTTCAAACCCACTTAGGGGGAGAAGAAAATGAAAAATATAGGAAACACAGGAGCTCCCAAAGGTCACCCACTTCACGCCAGGGACAGACAGTCTCTGTTCCTATTCCTAGGAACCACTTCACGTCAGAGATTGTCCCTGTTCCCCTAGCTAGAACACCCACTTCATGCCAGAGAAGGTTCCTGTTCCCCTTACTAGGTCACCCCCTTCATGTCAGAGAAGGTCCCTGTTCCCCTACTAGGTCAGAGATGGTCCCTATTCCCCTTACTAGGTTATTCACTTTATGTCAGAGACGGTCCCTGTTTCCATTACTAGGTGACCACTTCATGCCAGAGACAGTCCCTGTTCACCTTATTAGGTTAGAGACGGTAATCCCTGTTCCACTTACTAGGCCACCCACTTCACAACAGAGACAGTCCCTGTTCCCCTTACTAGGAAACCCACTTCAGGTCAGAGACTGTCCCTGTTCCCCTTACTAGGGTACATTCTTGGAGAGTGAACTGCCATGGGCTACATCTGTGCAAGGTTCTAGGTTTTGGGACCTACAACAGATGATTCCGACTCTGGACTGTGAGGTGCTGACCACTGGGCAGGCCTAGACCAAGGGGCGCACCACAGGGGCCCACTCTAAACCATGGAAAGAGCTGTGGACACCAGGAGAATCATTGTCCCAACACTCTGTTGTCTACCGGGCCTGATGGCCGACAGGCTGTACTCGTGATGCCACAAGACCACAGGAGCCAGGGACAGCTGCCTGGCTAGTGAACTGACTGGGTCATCTCTGTCGTGGTTCACTGATACATAGAGTCATTTAGCTGTGGTCCCTTCCGTCCTCACCTCCCAATCCCACTGTCCCGCCCTCATCTCCTCCCATATCTCTCCCCCAGTCCACTGATAGGGGAGGTCCTCCTCCCCTGTCCGCCTCCCCGAGCCTGTCAGGTCTCATCAGTTCTGGCTGCATTGAACTCCTCTGTGGACTGGCTAGGCTGCTCCACCCTCAGTGTGAGGTGATCAAAGAGCAGCCACTGAAGTCATGTCAGAGACGGTCCCTTTTTCCCTTAGTAGGACCCACTTCATGTCAGAGACAGTCCCTGTTCTCCTTACTAGGGAACCCTGTTCACATCAGAGACGGTCCCTGTTCTTCTTCCTAGGACAGAGATTTTTCCTGTTCCCCTTACTAGGTCAGAGACGTTCCCTGTTCCCTTTACTAGGATAAAGATGGCCCCTGGTCCCCTTACTAGGTGATGTACTTGGACACTGAGATGTCATGGGCTACATGGGCTGAAGTTCAAGGTGTGAGCATGAGCGTGCAAGGAGGTGTGATCATGCAAGTAGGTGTGAGTGTGCAAGGAGGTGTGATCAAACAAGGAGGTGTTAGTGATAGTGGTCATATTTGCAAAGCAGAGGCCATCTTGACTGACACACATTGTTCACCTCTCTGTGGGTTCTGGGAATCAAATCCACGCCGCCGCGCTTGCATTTCAAGAACACTGGTTTTCCGGCTGTCACATGTGTCACCTCGCTCTAGAGCAACCACACTCTGTTCCTGTCTTTAAAATCTTAGCAGGAATGAACAGACCAATTGCTGTCACACCCAGGAAGTGAAGTCACAGTCGCATTGGTACAAGCAATGTGCATAACTCACTCCTTTGAGGGCTAAACATTGGAAGGACAAGACATGGAAGGAGACATTGTTGGAAGCCATTGGAACGAAACTCTTGGTGAACAGCTCGCCTCCACACTTGAGGAGGTCAACCCCCGGCCTGTTCTTGCTACCTGAGAAAGTTCAGGGTGAAGGCTGCGTGAATTTTGAGATGCACCATGAGGAAAGTCGGTTGGCTTTCTGTACACCCTTCTGTATGCAATTGCTCATCTTGCCTTCGACTTTCTTATGTATTCATCATTTTCCTACCAAAAGCCCATGTGAGGGTTGTTGGGCACAAAGAGGTGACGGGAGAAAATGAATTTGTCCTGTCATTTGCTGAGAACCTCCCTGTCTCTGTCTCTAATCTTATTCTCTACATTTAATCGTGAATTTATTTTTATTATTTATTACTTCTTCTTCGTTTGTCCAAGCTATAGCCCCCTCTTAGGTCCCCTTCAAACTCCACCCTCCCTCACCTAATTACATGCCCCTCCCCCAGTACACTGATAGGGAGGTCCTCCTCCCATTCCCTGCTTTCTGGGACTATCGGGTCTCATCAGGACTGGCTGCACTGTCCTTCTCTGTGGCCTGGCAAGGCTGCTCTGCCCTCATGGGGAGGTTATCAAATCAGCCACTGAGGTCACGTCAGAGACAGTCCCTGTTGCCCTTAGTAGGAAACCCACTTCATGGCAGAGACAGTCCCTGTTCCCCTTACTAGGACACCCAGTTCACAGCAGAGACAGTCCCTGTTTCCTTTACTAGATGACCCACTTGGAGACTGAGCTGCCATGGGCTACATCTGTGCAGGGTTCTAGGTCATCTCCATGTCTGGTCCTCAGAAGAGACCCCTGGGTCCAGGTTTCTTGGTTTTGTTGCTCTCCTTGTGGAGATCTTATCCCCTCCAGTCCTATCCAGGTCCCTCTATCTTCCCCTTTTTTTCTCCTCCAGGTCCCTCCATCTCCCCTTCTTCCCCTCCAGGTCTCTCTATATCCCACTCCTGTCCCCTCCATGTCTCTCTGTCTCCCCATTCTTTCCTAAGCTTCCCTGAACTCTGCCCAATACGTAGCTATGAGCCTCAGCATCTGCTTTGATACCTTGTAGGGTAGTCTCTCAGAGGACGTCTGTGGTGGCTCCTGTCCTGTTCCCCATTTTCTCCCTCCTCTGATGTCCACCTGTTGCCTTTCTGAGTAAGGATTGAGCATCTTACCCAGCGTCCTCCTTACTGCTGAGCTTCCTGATGTGTACAGATGTTAGCATGTTTATCCTATGTTACATGTCTAATATCCACTTATGAGTGAACATATACCACTTGTGTCTTCCTACTCCTGGGACACCTCGCTCGAGATGATCTTCTCTACTTCCTGGAATAAACACTGTGGCCATCTTACTTCCGCCCATGCCTTTCCCCCCAACTGACCACTTGGACTCTTCACAGGAAGCAGAGAACGCACGTGGGACAAGAACCCAACAGGCCCGTTGAACATTCGCTCATGGCATACGAACACGTCCGTGACCTTGCTCCACAACTTGTGCTTGAAATCACTCTCTCATGGTGAATACAGCCTAATTAGTGTAATTATCAGGTGTGGTGATTGCCTAGGGAGAGGGTCCTTCGCTTTCATGTTGCAAGAGGAGCTTTCCTTCTCTACGACGCATCTGGTGCGATGGTGCATTCTGGAGTCCACCATGCGCCATATAGTCAGATCTTAATTTTTTAAATTAATTTATTTATTTCATTTTTAAATTTTTTTATTAATTTAATTGACTTTATATGTGTAAAATTCAGGTTTGTGGGGGTTTTTTGGGGGGGTCATTCAACAGTGATGGTTGACATGTTTGGGCCTGGCTGCCATTAACGAATGAACGGATCCATGCGCTCTCTCTCTCTCTCTCTCTCTCTCTGTCTGTCTGTGTGTGTGTGTGTGTATGTGTGTGTGTGTGTGTGTATGTCTGTGACTCATGGGTTCGGCATCGCCCAAGTCATTTGAGCTCAGTTTTGAAACTGTCCTGTATTAGCATGTTACGCAATTTTGACGAAACGTGTTCGATCATGATGTTCAAACCCGGTTAGGGGGAAATGAAAATGAAAAATATGGGAAACGCAGGAGCTCCCCAAGGGCACCCACTTCACATCAGAGACAGTCCCTGTTCCCCTTACTAGGTGACCCACTTCACGCCAGAGACGGTCCCTGTTCCCCTTACTAGGAGATTCACTTCACATCAGAGTCGGTCCCTGTTCCTCTTACTAGGGTACCTTCTTGGAATCTGAACTGCCATGGCTTACATCTGTGCAGGGTTCTTGGATTGGGGACCAACGACAGACAACTCTGACTCTGTACTGTGGGGCGCTGACCACTGGGTAAGCCTGAACCAAGGGGCCCACCGCTGGGGCCCAGCTAAACCATGGACAGAGCTGTGGACACCAGGATAGTCATTGTCTCCACACTGTCTTGTTTTGTGGGTCTGATGGATGACGGCTTGTGTTTGTGATGCCAGGAGACCACAGGAGCCAGGGAAGGCTGCCCGGCTGGTGGACTGACTGGTCATCTCTGTCGTCGTTGACTGATACATAGAGTCATTTAGCTGTGGTCCCCACCATTCTCCCCTTCAAATCCCACCATCCCTCCCTCATCTCCTCCCATGTCTCTCCCCCAGTCCACTGATAGGGGAGGACCTCCTCCCCTCTCCTCCTCCCCCAGCCTATCGGGTCTCATCAGTTCTCTCTTCATTGTCCTCCTCTGTGGACTCGCTAGGCTGCTCCCCCCTCAGTGGGAGGTGATCAAAGTGGAGCGACTGAGTTCATGTCAGAGACGGTCCCTGTTTCCCTTACTAGGTCACCAAATTCACGTTAGAGATGGTCTCTGTTCCCCTTATAAGGAACCCACTTCACATCAGAAACGGCCCCTGTTCCCCTTACTAGCTCACCCCCTTCATGTCAGAGATGGTCCCTGTTCTCCTTACTAGGTCAGAGATGGTCCCTGTTCCCATTTCTAGGTTAGTCACTTTATGTCAGAGACAGTCCCTGTTCCCCTTACTAGGTCACCCACTTCATGGCAGAAATGGTCCCTGTTCACCTTACTGGGGAACGCACTTCACATCATTGATGGTCCCTGTTCCCCTTCCTAGGTCAGAGAAGGTCCCTATTTCCCTTAGTAGGGGATCTACTTGGACACTGAGCTGCCATGGGCTATATGGGCTAGAGTGCAAGGTGTGAGCTTGAGCATGCAAGGAGGTGTGATCGTGCAAGTGGTGTGAGTGTGTAAGGAGGTGTGAGCATGAAGGAAGTGTGAGAGATAGCGGTCATATTGGGCAAGGCAGAGGCCATCTTGTTTGACACATTCTGTTCACCTCTCTATGAGTTCTGGGAATCAAATTCACTTCGCCATGCCTGCACGACAAGAATATTGATTATCTGGCTGTCATGCGTGTCACCTTGCTCTAGAGCAACCGCACTCTGTTCCTGTCTTTAAAATCTTAGCAGGAATGAACAGACCAGTTGCTGTCACACACAGGAAGTGAAGTCACGGTCACATTTGCAGAAGTAATGTGCATCGCTCACTATTTCGAGGGCTAAAAATCGGAAGGACAAGACGTGGAGGGAGACACTGTCAGAAGTCGTTGGAACGAAACTCTTGGCGAACAGCTCTCCTCCACATGTGGGAGGTCAACCCCTGGCCTGTTCTTGCTGCCAAGAGAAAGATCAGGGTGAAGGCTGCATAGAATTTGAGATGCACAACGAGGAAAGTCGGTTGGCTTTCTGTACACGCTTCTGTATACACTTGTTCATCCAGGCTTCGACTTTATTATTGTATTAATTGTTTTCTTAAAAAAGACTGTATGAGGGCTGTTAGGGACAAAGAGGTGACCAAAGAAAATGAATTTGTCCCCTCATTCACTGACAATCTCCCTGTCTCTGTCTCTAATCTTTTTCTCTCTATATATTTAATCGTGAATTTTTTAATTTATTACTGCTTCTTCGCTTTGTATCCCAGCTGTAGCCTCCTCCCAGGTCCCCTTCAAACTCAACCCTCCCTCATCTCCTCCCATGTCTCTCCCCAAGTCCACTGATAGGGGAGGTCCTCGTCCCCTCTCCTCCTACCCCAGCCTATCAGGTCTCATCAGTTCTGGCTTCATTGTCCTCCTCTGTTGCCTGGCTAGGCTGCTACCCCCGCAGGGGGAGGTGATCAAAGAGCAGTGACTGAGTTTATATCAGAGATGGTCCCTGTTCCCCTTACTAGGACACCCACTTCACATGAGACATGGTCCCTGTTCCCCTTACTGGGAACTCACTTAACATAGGAGACGGTCCCTTTTCCCCTTTGTAGGTCAGAGATTGTCCCTGTTCCCCATAGTAGGTGAGACGGTCCCTGTTTCCCTTACTAGGTCAGAGACGGTCCCTGTTCCCCTTCCTATGTCAGAGACAGTCCCTGTTCCCATTACTAGGAATCACATTTGGACACTGAGCTGCCATGGGCTACATCTGTCCAGGGTTCTAAGTCATCTCCATGCCTGGTCCTTGGTTGGAGAATCAGTCTCAGAAGAAGCCCCTGGGACCATATTTCTTAGAGAGACCCTCCAGGTCTCTCTATCTCCATTTCCTATCCCCTCAAGGTCTCTCTATCTCCCCCTCCTCTTCCCTCCAGGTCTCTCTATGTCCCCCTCCTGTCCCTTCCAGGTCAATCAATCTCTCCATCCTGTCTCCTACAGGTGTAACTCCCCCTCCTGTCCCCTCCTGTTCCCTCCAGGTCTCTATATCACTTCTTTCTTCCCCTCCAAGTCTCTCTATCTCCCCCTCCTATCCCCTCCAGGCACCTCTATCTCCCCCTTCTTTCCCTCCATGTCTCTCTATATCCCCCTTCTTTCCCTCCAGGTCTCTCTATCTCCCCCTCTTCCCCTACAGAACTCTCTTTCTCCCCCTACTTCCCCTCCAGGTCTTTCTATCTCACCCTCTTCTCCTACAGATCATTTTATCTCCCCATCTTCCACTCCAGGTCTCTCTATCTCCCACTCCTGTTCCCTCCAGGTCTCTCTATCTCCCCCTCCTGTCCCCTGCAGGTCTTTCTATCTCCCCCTTCTTTCTGAAGCTTCCCTGAACTCTGCCCAAAATTTAGCTATGAGCCTTAGCATCTGCTTTGATACCCTGCAGGGTAGAGTCTCTCAGAGGCCCTCTATGGTCGCTCCTGTCCTGTTCCCCATTTTCTCCCTCCTCTGTTGTCTACCCCTTTGCCTTTCTGAGTGAGGATTGATCTTCTTACCCAGTGTCCTATTTCCTGCTTAGCTTCCTCATGTGTACAGGTGTAAGCATGTTTATCCTATGTTACATGTCTAATATCCACTTATGAGTGAACATATACCATGTGTATCTTCCTGCTCCTGGGACACCTTGCTCAAGATGATCTTCTCTACTTCCTGGAATAAACACTGTGGTCATCTTACTTCTGCCCATGCCTCTCTTCCCAACTAACCCCATGGACTCTTTGCAAGAAGCAGAGAACACCCGTGGGATGCAAACCCAACAGGCCCGTTGGACATTCGCTCATGGCATATGAACGCGTCCGTGACCTTGCTCCATGGCTTGTGTGTGAAATCACTCTCAAGTGGTGAATACAGCCTAATTAGTGTAATTATCAGGTGTGATGATTCTCTAGGGAGAGGGTCCTTCGCTTTGATGTCGCAAGAGTAATTTTCCTTCTCTACAACTCGTCTGGGGCAATGGAGCGTTCTGGAGTCCACCATGCGCCTTATAGTCATATCTTAATTATTTTAATTAATTTACTTATTTCATTTTTTAACTTTTTTATTAATTTAATTGACCTTAAGTGTAAAATTCAGGGTTGTGGGGATTTTTTTTTTGGGGGGGGGTCATTCAACCATGGTGGGTGACATGTGTGGTACTCCCTGCCATTAACGAATGAACAGATCAATGTGCTCTCTCTCTCTCTCTCTCTCTCTCTCTCTCTCTCTCTCTCTCTGTGTGTGTGTGTGTGTATGAGTGTGTCTGTGGCTCATGGGTTAGGCGTCACCCTAGTCATTTGAGCTCAGTTTTGAAACTGTCTGGAATTAGCAAGTTACGCGGTTTTGTTGAAACATGTTCGATCGTGATGTTCAAACCCTGTTAGGGGAGATGAAAATGAAAAATATAGGAAACGCACTAGCTCCCAAAGGGCACCCACTTCATGTCAGAGACAGTCTCTTTCCCCATACGAAGAAACCCACTTCACACAAGAAACAGTCCCTGTTCCCCTTACTAGGACACCCAGTTCCCGTCAGAGACTGTCCCTGTTCCCCTTACTAGGACACACTTTGTGCCAGGGACGGTCCCTGTTCCCCTTAATAGGTCAGAGAAGGTCCATGTTCCCCTTACTAGGAGACCCACTTCATGCAAGAAACAGTCCCTGTTCCCCTTACTAGGACACCCAGTTCCCATCAGAGACTGTCCCTGTTCCCCGTCCTAGGTAACCTTCTTGGAGACTGAACTGCCATGGTGTACATCTGTGCAGGGTTCTAGGCTTTGGTCCCTACGATAGATGAATCCGACTCTGGACTGTGGGGCGATGACAAACCTGGGAAAGACTGTTCCATGGGGCCCTTCCCTGTAGCCCAAACTAAACCATGAACAAAGCTGTGGACACCAGGAGAGTCATTATCCCAACACTCTCTCAACTTCTGGGCCTGATGGCCGAAGTCCTGTGCTCCTGATGCCACGAGACCACAGGAGCCAGGGAAGGCTGCCCGGCTGGTGGACTGACTGTTCATCTCTGTCGTGGTTCACTGATACATAGAGTCATTTAGCTGTGGTCTCCTCTGTCCCCCCTCCCAATCCCAGCCTCCCTCTCTCATCTCCTCCCATGTCTCTCCCGCAGTCCACTGATAGGGGAGGTCCTCCTTCCCTCTCCTCCTCCCCCAGCCTATCAGCACTCATCAGTTCTGGCTGCATTGAACTCCTCTGTGGACTAGTAAGGCTGCTCCCACCTCAGTGGGAGGTGATCGAAAAGGAGTGACTGAGTTCATGTCAGAAATGCTCCCTGTTCCCCTTAGTAGGTGACACGCATGGACACTGACCTGCATGGGCTACCTCTGTTCAGGGTTCTACATCATCTCCATGTGTGGTCCTTGGTTGGAGAATCAGTCTTAGAAGAGACCCCTGGCCCCATATTTCTTAGGGAGATTCTCCAGGTCTCTCTATCTCCTCCTTCTTCCCCTCCAGATCTCCCTATCTCCCCCTCTTCCCATCCAGGTCGATCTATCTCCACCTTCTTCCCCTCCAGATCTCTCTATCTTCTTCCTCTTGTGCTCCAGGACTCTCTATTTCTGACTTCTTTCCCTCCAGGTCTCTCTATCTCCACCTCTTCCCCTCCAGGTCTCTCTATCTCCTCCTTCTTCCCCTCCAGATCTCTCTATCTCCCCCTCTTCCCCTCCAGGTCTCTCTTTCTCTACCTCTTCCCCTCTAGGTCTCTCTTTCTCCACCTCTTCCCCTCCAGGTCTCTCTATCTCCCCCTTCTTCCCCTCCAGGTCTTTCTATCTCCTTTCTCTTCCCCTCCAGGTCTCTCTATCTCCCTCTTCTTTCCCTCCATGTCTCTCCATCTCCCCCTTCTACACCTCCAGGTCTTTCTATCTCCCTCCTCTTCCCCTCCATGTCTCTCTATCTCCCTTTGCTTTCCCTCCAGATTTCTCTATATCCACCTTCTTCCCCTCCAGGTCTCTCTATCTCTCACTTCTCTCCCCTCCAGTCCTTTCATCTCCCCCTCCTGTTCCCTCCAGGTCTCTTTAACTCCTCCTCCTGTCCCATCCAGTTCTTTATATGTCTCCCTTCTTCTCCTTCAGGTCCCTCTATCTCCCCCTTCTTTCCCTCAGGTCTCTCTATCTCCCCATACTGTCCCCTCCAGGTCTCTCTATCTCCCCCTCCTGTCCCCTCCAGGTCTATCTCCCCTTCCTTTCCTAAGCTTCCCTGCACTCTGCCTAAAATTTAGCTATGAGCCTCAGCATCTGCTTTGATAATCTATAGGGTAGAATCTCTCCGAGGCCCTCTGTGGTGGCTCCTGATCTGTTGCCCGTTTTCTCTCTCCTCTGATATCCACCCCTTTGCCTTTCTGAGTGAGGATTGATCTTCTTACCCAGCATCCTCCTTCCTGCTTAGCTTCCTCATGTGTACAGATGTTAGCATGTTTATTCTATGTTATATGTTTAATATCCATTTATGAGTGTACATTTACCGCGTGTGTCTTCCTGCTTCTGGAACACCTCGCTCAGGATGATCTTCTCTACTTCCTGGAATAAACACTGTGGCCAACTTACTTCCACCCATGGGTTTCCCACCAATTGACCACATGGACTTTTTGCAGGAAGCAGGGAACTATCGTGGGACTCAAAGCCAACACGCCCAAGGAACATTCACTCCTGGCGTAAGAACGTGTCCGTGACCTTGCTCCATGGCTTGTGCGTGAAATCACTCCCTCGTGGTGAATATGACCTAATTAGTGTCATTATGAGGCTTCAGGGACGAGTAGGGAGATGGTCCTTCACTTTCATGTCGCAAGAGGAGCCTTCCTTCTCTATGATGCCTCTGTTGCGATGGGGCATTCTGGAGTCCACCCTGCGCCATATAGTCATATCTTAATTTTTTAATTATTTATTTTATGTTTTTAATTTTCTTATTAATTAAATTTAATTTATATGTGTAAAATTCAGGGTTCTGGGTTTTTTTTTTTGGGAGGGTCATTCAACCGTGGTGGGTGACAAGTGTGGGCCTGGCTGCCATTAACGAATGAATGGATCAATGCTCTCTCTCTCTTCTCTCTCTCTCTCTCTCTCTCTCTCTCTCTCTCTCTCTGTCTGTGTGTGTGTGTGTGTGTGTGTGTATGTCTGTGACTCATGGGTTCAGCATCAGCCCGAGTCATTCGAGCTCAGTTTTGAAACTGTCCTTTATTAGCATGTTACGAGGTTTTGTTGAAACGTGTTCAATCGTGATGTCCAAACCCAGTAAGGGGGAGATGAAAATGAAAAATATAGGAAACGCAGGAGCTCTCAAAGAGCAACCACTTCACATCAGAGACGGTCCCTGTTCCCCTTACTAGGTCAGACACAGTCCCTGTTCCCCTTACTAGGTTAGAGACGGTCCCTATTCCCCTTATTAGGACC
Organism: Rhombomys opimus; assembly: GCA_010120015.1. Lineage (NCBI taxonomy): Eukaryota > Metazoa > Chordata > Mammalia > Rodentia > Muridae > Rhombomys > Rhombomys opimus. The sequence continues at coordinate 11,188 of REGO01001847.1, read as the reverse complement.
CACTTCATGTCAGAGAGAATCCCTGTTCCCCTTACTAGGACATACTGAACGTCAGAAACAGTCCCCATTCCCCTTTCTAGGGTACCTTCTTAAATTCTGAGCTGAAATGGGCTACATTGGTACAGGGTTCTAGGTTTGGGGTCCAACGACAGACGACTCAGACTCTGCATTGAGGCGCACTGACAGCTGGACAAGTCTGTCCCAAACGCCCACTACTAGGGCCCAGTCTAAACCATGGACAAAGCTGTGGACACCAGGAGAGTCATTGTCCCAACACTCTCTCATGTTCCGGGCCTGATGCCTGACAGCCTGTGCTCCTGATGCGAGGAGACCACAGGAGCCGGGGAGGGCTGCCCGGCTAGTGGACTGACCAGTCATCTCTGTCGTGGTTCACTGATACATAGAGTCTTTTAGCTGTGGTCCCCTCCGTCCTCTCCTCCCAATCCGACCCTCCCTCCCTTATTTCCTCCCATGTCTCTCCCCCAGTCCACTGATGGGGAGGTTCTCCTCCCCTGTCCTCCTCCCAGAGCCTATCAGGTCTCATCAGTTCTGGCTTCATTGTCCTCCTCTGTGGACTAGTAAGGCTGCTCCCACCTCAGTGGGAGGTGATCGAAAAGGAGCAACTGAGTTCATGTCAGACACAGTCCCTGTTCCCCTTACTAGGTCACCCACTTCACGTCAGAGATGGTCCCTGTTCCCCTTATAGGGAACCCACTTCACGTCAGAAACGGCCCCTGTTCCCCTTTCTAGGTTACTCACTTTATGTCAGAGACGGTCCCTGTTCCCCTTAATAGGTCACCCACATCATTCAACCGTGACGGGTGAGATGTCTGGGCCTTGCTGCCATTAACGAATGAAAGGATCAATGCGCGCTCTCTCTCTCTCTCTTTCTCTCTCTCTCAATGCGTGTGTGTGTGTGTGTGTGTGTGTGTGTGTGTGTCTGTGACTCATGGGTTCAGCATCAGCCCGAGACATTCGAGCTCAGTTTTGAAACTGCCTTTTGCTGAAAGATGTTCGATCGTGATGTTCAAACCAGGTTAGGGGGAGATGAAAATGAAAAATATAGGAAACACAGGAGCTCCCAAAGGGCACCCACTTCATGTCAGAGATGGTCTCTTTTCCCCATACTAAGAAACCCACTTCACACAAGAAACAGTCGCTGTTCCCCTTACTAGGACTCCCAGTTCCCATTAGAGACTGTCCCTGTTCCCCTTCCTAGGTGACCTTCTTGCAGACTGAACTGCCATGGGCTACATCTGTGCAGGGTTCTAGGCTTTGGTCCCTACAATAGATGACTCCGACTCTGGACTGTGGGGTGCTGACTGCTGGGCAAGCCTGTCCCAAGGGGGCCGCTGGGGCCCAGACAAAACCATGGACAAAGCTGTGGACACCAGGAGAGTCATTGTCTCCACGCTCTCTCGTCTTCCGAGCCTGATGGCCTACGGCCTTTGCTCATGATACCAAGAGACCACAAGAGCTGGGAAAGGCTGTCTGGCCAGTGGATTGACTGGTCATCTCTGTAATGGTTGACTGATACATAGAGATATTTAGCTGAGGTCCCCTCCGTCCTTCCCTCCCAATCCCTCCCTCCCTCCCTCATCTCCTACCATGTCTCTCCCACAGTCCACTGATAGGGGAGGTCCTCCTCCCCTCTCCTCCTCTCCGCCTATCAGGTCTCATCAGTAATGGCTTCATTGTCTTCCTCTGTAGCCTGGCTAGGCTGCCCTCCCCTCAGGGTTTGGTGATCAAAGAGCAGCCACTGAGGTCATTTCTAAGACGGTCCATGTTCCCCTTACTAGGTCACCCACTTCATGGTAGAGACCGTCCCTGTTCCTCTTTCTAGATCAGAGGCGGCCCCAGTTCCCCTTACTAGGAGACCCACTTCATGGCAGAGAATGTCCCTGTTCCCCTTACTAGGACACCCACTTCACAGCAGAGACGATCACTGTTCCCTTCCTATGTCAGAGATGGTCTTTGTTCCCTTTCCTAGGTCAGAGATGGTCCTTGTTCCCCTTACTAGGATACCTACTTGGATACTAAGCTGCCATGAGCTACATCTGTGCAGGGTCTAGGTCATCTTCATGCATGGTCCTTGGTTGGAGTATCAGTTTCAGAAGACACCATGGGCCTAGATTTCTTAGAGAGACCCTCCAGGTCTCTCTATCTCCCTTTCCTGTCCCATCGAGGTCTCTCTATCTCCCCCTTCTTTTCCTCCAAGTCTCTCTATCTCCCGCTCTTCCCCTACAGGTCTCTTTATCTCCCCATCTTACGCTCCAGGTCTCTCTATCTCCCACTCCTGTTCCCTCCAGGTCTCTCTATCTCCCCCTTCTGTCCCCTCCAGGTCTCTCTATCTCCCCTTCTTTCCTAAGCTTCCCTGCACACTGTACAAAATTTTGCTATGAGCCTCAGCATCTGCTTCAATACCCTGCAGGGTGGAGTCTCTCAGAGGCCCTCTGTGGTGGCTCTTGTCCTGTTCCCCTTTTTCTCCCACCTCCGATGTCCACCCCTTTGCCTTTCTGAGTGAGGATTGATCTTCTTGCCCAACGTTCTCCTTCCTGTTTAGCTTCCTCATGTGTACAGATGTTCGCATGTTTATCCTATGTTACATGTCTAATATCCACTTATGAGTGAACATATACCACGTGTGTCTTCCTGCTCCTGGGACACCTCGCTCAGGATGATCTTCTCTACTTCCTGGAATGAACACTGTGCTCATCTTTCTTCCATCCATGCCTCTCCCCGCAACCCACAACATGGACCCACTTCACATCAGAGATGGTCCCTATTCCCCTTACTAGGTTAAAGATGGTCCCTGTTCCCCTTATTAAGACACCCACTTCATGTCAGAGACAGTCCCTGTTCCCCTTACTAGGACCCACTTCAAGTCAGAGACAGCAGAGATGGTCCCTGTTCCCCTTATGAGATCAGAGACAGTCCTTGATCCCCTTACTGGGACCCACTTCAGGCCAGAGATGGCCCCTGTTCCCCTTACTGGGACCCACTTCACACCAGAGAATGCATTCGGGAGTCCACCATGCGCAATATAGACATATATTAATTTTTAATTAATTAATTTATTTCATTTTTTTATTAATTTAATTGACCTTATATGTGTAAAATTCAGGGTTGTGGGGTTTTTTGGGGGGTCATTCAACCGTGGTGGGTGACATGTGTGGGCCTGGCTGCCATTGAGGAATGAATGGATC
>REGO01001843.1:2484-19771 GCA_010120015.1 Rhombomys opimus | reverse complement strand
TTAGAATGAGGGTTAGGTTCAGGGTTATTTTTAGAGTTAGGGTTAGAATGAGGGCTAGGGCTAGGTTTAAGGTCAGGGTTTTATGAATGTTAGGGTTAGTGTTAGGGTTAGGGTTGGGGTTAGGATGAGGTTTAGGGGTGGGTTAGGGATAGGAAAAGGGTTAGGGTTATACTTAGGGTTAGGGTTAGGGTTCGGGTTATGGTTAGAGTTAGATTTAGAATGATGGTTATTGTTAGGGTCAGGGTTAGATATAGGGTTAGAATGAGGGCTAGGGTTAGGTTTAGGGTTAGGATGTGGGTTAGGGTTAGTGTTAGGGTTTGGATTATGGTTAGGGTTAATGTTATGTTTAGATTTAGGGTTAGAATGAGGGTTAGGTTTAGGGTTAGGTGTAGGGATAGCGTTAGGGTTAGGGTTAGAGTTAGGGTAAGAATGAGGGTTATGTTTAGGGTTAGGGTTAGGGTTAGCTTTAGGTTTAGGGTTTAAGTTATTGTTAGGGTTGGGTTAGGGTTAGGGTTAGGGTTACAATTAGGGTTAGGGTTAGGGTTAGGGTTAGGGGTAGTGTTAGGTTTAGGGTTAGGAATAGGATGAGGGTTAGGTTTACAATTAGGGTTAGGGTTAGGGTTCCGGTTATGGTTAGAGTTAGCTTTAGAATGAGGGTTAGGGTTAGGGTTAGGGTTAGGGTTAAGGTTAGGGTTAGCATTAGGGTTAGGTTTAGGTTTAGGTTTAGGGTTAGGGTTAGGGTTATGATTAGGGTTAGAGTTAGGGTTAGAATATGGGTTAGGTTTAGTGTTAGGGTTAGGTTTAGGGTTAGGGTTAGGGTTAGGTTTAGAATGAGGGCTATGAATGGGATTAGGGTTAGGGTTAGGGTTAGGGTTAGAGATAGGGTTAGGGTCAGTGTTAGTGTTAGAATGAGGGCTAGGTCTAGGGTTAGGGTTAGGATGAGGGTTAGGGTTAGGTTTAGTGTTAGGGTTGGGGTTAGGGTGAGGGCTAGGTGTTGGGTTAAGGATAGGATGAGGGTTAGGCTTATAGTTAGGGTTAGGGCTAGTGTTCGGGTTATGGTTAGAGTTAGCTTTAGAATGAGGGTTTGTGTTTGTGTTAGGGTTAGAGTTAGGGTTGGAATGATGGTTAGGTTTAGGGTTAGGGTTAGGTTTAACATTATGGTTAGGTTTAGGGTTAGGTTTAGGGTTAGGGATAGGTTTAGGGTTAGGGTTAGAATTATAGTTAGGGTTGGCGTTAGAGTTAGGGTTACGTTTACTGTTAGGGTTAGTGTTAGATTTAGGGTTATGGTTAGAGTTAGCATTAGAATGAGGGTTTAGGGTTAGGGTTAAACTTATATTTAGGGTTAGAGTTAGGGTTAAAATGAGGGCTACGTCTAGGGTTAGGGTTAGGTTTAGGATGAGGGTTAGGGGTAGATTTAGGGTTAGGGTTAGTGTTAGGTTTAGAGTTAGTGTTAGAAGGAAGGTTAGGGTTAGGGTTAGGGTTAACGTTAGGTTTAGTGTTAAGGTTAGGTTTAGGGTTACGGTTAGGGTTAGGATAAGGATTAGGCGTTAGGGTTAGGTTTAGGCTTAGAGTAAGGGTTAGGGTAAGGGTTAGGGTTAGGGTTAGGATGAGTGATAGGATTAGGTTTAGTGTTAGGGTTAGTTTTAGCGTTAGGTTTAGGGTTGGGGTTAGTTTTAGGGTTTTTGTTAGGGTTATGGTTAGAGTTAGCATTAGAATGAGGGTTAGAGTTAGGGTTAAGATTATGGTTACATTTAAGATGAGGGTTAGGGTTAGGGTTTGGTTTAGGGTAGAGTTAGGTTTAGGGTTAGGGTTAGCGTTGGGGTTAGGGTTAGGTTTAGAATGAGGGTTAAGTTTAGGGTTAGAGTTAGTGTTATGGTTAGAGTTAGCTTTAGAATGAGGGTTAGGTTTATGGTTTGGGTTATGGTTAGGTTTAGGGTTAGGATGAGGGTTAGGGTTAGGATGATGGTTAGGGTTAAGGTTAGGATTAGGGTTATATTCAGGGTTAGTGTTAGGGTTAGGGTTACGTATAGTGTTAGGATTAGTGTTAGAGTTAGTGTTATGGTTATAGTTAGCTTTAGAATGAGGGTTAGAGTTAGATTTAGGGTTAGGGTTAGTGTTAAAATGAGGGCTACAACACGGGTTATGGTTAGGTTTAGAATGAGGGTTAGGGTTAGATTTAGGGTTAAGGATAGTGTTTGGGTTAGAGTTAGGGTTAGAATGAGGGTTTGGTTTAGGGTTAGGGGTAACGTTAGGGTTAGTGTTAGGGTTAGTGTTAAGGTTAGGTTTAGGGCTTGGCTTAGGGTTAGGATGAGGATTAGGGGTTAGGGTTAGGGTTAACATTAGGTTTAGTGTTAGTGTTAGGTTTAGGGTTAGGTTAGGTTTAGGATGATTATTAGGGGTTAGGATTAGGGTTAGGCTTAGGGTAAGGGTTAGGGTTAGGGTAAGTGTTAGGTTAGGTTCAGGGTTAGAGTTAGGGTTAGGGTTACATTTAGGATGAGGGTTAGGATTAGGGTTAAGGTTAGTGTAGAGTTAGGTTTAGGGTTAGGGTTAGGGTTGGGGTTAAGGTTAGGGTTAGGGTTAGGGTTAGAATGAGGGTTAGGGTTAGGGTTAGAGTTAGTTTTAGGGTTAGGGTTAGCTTTAGAATGAGTGTTAGGGTTAGCGTTTGGGTTAGATTTAGGTTTACTATTAGGGTTAGAGTTAGGGTTATGGTAAAAGTTAGCTTTACAATGAGGGTTAGGGTTAGGATTAGGATGAGTGTTAGGGTTAGTGTTAGTGTTAGTGTTAGGGTTAGGGTTAGAGTTAGGTTAATGTTTAGAGTCAACTTTAAAATAAGGGTTAGGTTTAGGGTTAGTGTTAGGGTTAGTTTTAGGATGAAGGTTAAAGTTAGTTTTAAGGTTACGGTTAGGGTTAGCGTTAGGGTTAGTGTTAGGTTTAGGATGAGGGTTAAGGTTAGTTTTAGGGTTAGGGTTAGGATTAGGGTTAGGGTGAGGATTAAGGTTAGGGTTAGAGTTAGGGTTAGGGTTATGGTTAGGGTTAGGATGAGGGTTATGTTTAGGGTTAGTGTAAGGGTTAGGATTAGGGTTAGGGTTAGGCTTAGGTTTAGAGTTAGGGTTAGAATGAGGTTTAGTGTTAAGGTTAGGGTTAGGATGAGTGTTAGGGTTAGGGTTAGTGCTAGGGTTAGGATGAGGGTTGGGGTTAGTTTTAGGGTTAGGGTTGGGTTTATGGTTAGGGTTAGCTTTAGGGTTAGGGTTAGGGATAGGGTTAAGGTTATCGTTAGGGTTAGGGTTAGGGCTATGGTTAGGAATAGGGTTAGGATGAGGTTTAGGGTTAGTGTTGGGAATAAGATAAAAGTTAGGGTTACAGTTAGGGTTAGGGTTCAGATTATGTTTAGAGTTAGCTTTAGAATGAGGGTTAGGGTTAGTGTTAGGTTTAGGTTTAGCATTTGGTTAAGGGTTAGCTTTAAGGATAGTGTTAGGGATACAATTAGGGTTAGTGTTAGGGTTAGAGTTAGGGTTAGGTTTAGGTTTAGCATTATGATGAGGATTACGGTTACAGTTAGGGTTATAATTAGGTTTTGGGTTAGGGTTAGGGTTAGGATGAGGGTTAGGGTTAGTGTTAGATTTAGGGTTAGGGTTAGGAATAGAGTTCGGATGAGGGTTAGGGTAAGGGTTAGAGATAGGGATAAGATAAGGGTTTGGGTTACAGTTAGGGTTTGGGTAGTTTTCAGATTATGGTTAGAGTTAGCTTTAGAATGAGGGTTAGGGTTAGGTTTAGGATAAGGTTTAGGATTAGGGTAATGTTTAGGGTTAAGTTTAGTGTTAGGATGAGGGATAGGGTTAGGATGTGGGTTAGGATGAGGGATAGAGTTAGGGTTAGGGTTATGTTTAGGGTTAGGGTTAGGTTTAGAGTTAGGGTTATGTTTAGAGTTAGGATTAGGGTTAGCGTGAGGGTTAGGATGAGGGTTAGGTTTAGGGTTTTGGTTAGGGTTAGAGTTTCGGGTTAGGTTTAGAGTTAGCTTTAGAATGAGGGCTAGGGATTGTGTTAGGGTTAAGGTTATGATGAGGGTTAAGTTTAGATTTAGGATTAGTCTTAGGGTTAGGGTTAGAGTTAGAGTTATGTTTAGAGTTAGCTTTAGAATGAGGGCTAGGGATAGTGTTAGGGTTAAGGTTATGTTGAGGGTTAGGTTTAGATTTAGGATTAGTCTTAGGGTTAGGGTTAGGGTTAGGGTTATGTTTAGAGTTAGCTTTAGAATGAGGGTTAGGGTTAGGGTTAGAGTTAGGGTTAGAATGAGGGTTAGGTTTAGGGGTAGTTGTAGGTTTAAGATTAGGGTTAGGGTTAGAGTTACAGTTAGGGTTAGGATTATAGTTAGGGTTAGGGTTAGGGTTAGGTTTATTGTTAGGTTTAGGGATGGGGTTATGTCTAGGGTTAGGGTTAGGATGAGGGTTAGGGTTAGGTTTAGAGTTAGGGTTATGGTTAGAGGTATCTTTAGAATGACGGTTAGAGTTAGGGTTAGGGTTAGTGTTAGCATTAGGGTTATGGTTAGATTTAGTGTTAGAATGAGGGCTAGGGCTAGGGTTAGGGTTTGTTTAGGGTTATGGTTAGCATTAGGGTTAGGGTTACGTTTAGTGTTAGGGTTACGGTTAGGGTTAGGGTTAGGGTTAGTGTTAGGTTTAGGATGAGGTTTAGGATTAGGGTTAGGGTTAGGGTTATGGTTACAGTTAGGCTGAGGGTTAGGGTTAGGGTAGAGTTAGGTTTAGGGTTAGGGTTAGTGTTGGGGTTAGGGTTAGGGTTAGAGTTAGGGTTAGAATGAGGGTTAGGGTTAGGGTTAGGTTTAGGATGAGGTTTAGGATTACGGTTAGGGTTAGGGTTATGGTTACAGTTAGGCTGAGGGTTAGGGTTAGGGTAGAGTTAGGTTTAGGGTTAGGGTTAGTGTTAGAGTTAGGGTTAGAATGAGGGTTAGGGTTAGGGTTAGGCTTATGGTTAGGAAGAGTGTTAGGCTTAGGGTTAGGTTTAGGGTTACGGTTAGTGTTAGGGTTACGTTTAGTGTTAGGGTTAGGATGAGGGTTAGGGTTAGGTTTAGGTTTAGGGTTAGGGTTACGGTTAGGCTTAGGTTTAGAGTTAGGGTTAGAATGAGGGTTAGGTTTAAGGTTAGGGTTAGGATGATTGTTAGGATTAGGGTTAGATTTAGGGTTAGGATGAGGGTTACAATTAGGGTTAGTTTTAGGGTTAGGATGAGGGTTAGGATGAGGTTTAGGGTTAGGGTTAGGATGAAGGTTAGGATTAGGATTAGGGTTAGGGTTAGAGTTAGGGTTAAAATGAGGGTTAGGTTTAGGGTAAGATTTAGGGTTAGGGTTAGGTTTAAAGTTAGGGTTACGATTAGGGTTATGGTTAGAGTTACTTTTAGAATGAGTGTTAGGGTTAGGGTTAGGATGAGGGTTAGGGTTAGGGTTAGCGTTAGGGTTAGGTGTAGGGTTAGGGTTAGGAATAGGGTTAGGATGAGGGTTAAGGTTAGGGTTAGGGCTAGGGATAAGATAAGGGTTAGGTTACAGTTAGGGTTAGGGTTAGGGTTCAGATTATGGTTAGAGTTAGCTTTAGAATGAGGGTTAGGGTTAGGGTTACCATTAGGTTTAGGGTTAGGGTTAGGGTTAGGTTTAGGTATAGGGTTACGATTAGGGTTAGGGTTAGAGTTAGGGCTATAATGAGAGTTAGGTTTAAGGTTAGGATTGGGGTCAGCTTTAGGTTTAGAGTTAGAGTTAGGGTATTGTTAGGGTTAGGGTTAGGGTTAAGGTTATAGTTAGGAAGAGGGTTAGGATGAGGGTTAGGGTTAGGTTTATGGTTATGTTTAGTTTGAGGGTTAGGGTTAGGATTAGTGTTAGGGTTAGAATTTGGGTTAGAATGATGGTTAGTTTTAATGTTAGTGTTATGTTTAGCATTGGGTTTAGTGTTAGAGTTTTGTTTAGGTTTAGCATTAGGGTTAGGGTTAGGGTTACGATTATGGTTAGGGTTAGGGTTAGAGTTAGGGTTATTTTAAGAGTTAGTTTTAGAATGAATGTTAGGGTTAGGGTTATAATTAGGGTTAGGGTTAGGGTTAGGGTTAGGATGAGGGTTAGGGTAGAATTAGGTTTAGGGTTAGGGTTATCTTTCTATTTAGGGTTAGGGTTATGTTTTGATGAGGGTTAGGTTTAGGGTTAGAGTTAGGTTTAGAGTTAGGGTTAGAATGAGGGTCAGGGTTAGGTTTAGGGTTAGGGTTAGGGTATAGTTAGATTTAGGGTTAGGATGAGGATTAGGGTTAGGTTTAGGGTTAGAGTTAGGATTAGAATGAGGGTTTGTTTTAGGGTTAGGGTTAGGAATAGGGTTAGGGTTAGGTTTAGCATTAGGATGAGGGTTAGCTTTTGGGTTAGGTTTAGGGTTAGAGTTAGGAATAAAATGAGTGTTAGGTTTAGGGTTAGGGCTAGGGTTAGGATTAGGTTTATGGTCAGGTTTAGCATTAGGTTTTGGGTTAGAGTTAAGGTTAGGGTTAGGGTTAGGGTTAGATTTTGGGATATGGTTAGAGTTAGCTTTAGAATGCAGGTTAGTGTTAGGGTTAGGGTTAGTGTTAGGGTTAAGATGAGGGTCAGCGTTAGGGTTAGGTTTAGCATTAGGATGAGGGTTAGGGTTAGGTTTAGAGTTAGGGTTAGAATTAGGGATAGAATGAGGGCTAGGGCTAAGTTAGGGTTAGGATGAGGGTTAGGGTTAGGGATAGGTTTAGGGTTAGGTTTAGCGTTAGGTTTAGGGTTAGAGTTAGGGTTAGATTTGGGTTTACTTTTAGGGTTAGGGTTTTGTTGAGGATTAGGTTTAGTGTTAGAGTTAGGGTTAGAATGAGGGTTAAGGTTAGTGTTAGGTTTAGGTTTAAGGTTAGGTTTAGGTTTAGGGTGAGCATAGAGTTAGGGTTAGAGTTAGGGTTAGAATTTGGGTTAGGGTTAGCATTAGCATTTTGATGAGGGTTAGGGTTAGGGTTAGAATGAGAGTTAGGGTTAAGGTGAGGGTTAAGATGAGTGTTAGGGTTAGGGTTAGAATTAGTTTTAGTGTTAGAGTTAGGGTTAAAATAATGGGTAGGGCTTGGGTTAGGGTCAGGGTTAGGATGAGAGTTAGGGTTAGGGTTAGGGTTAGGGTTAGGGTACAGTTAGGTTTAGGGTTAGGGTTAACGTTCGTGTTCGGGTTAGGTTTAGCGTTTTGATGAGGCTTAGGGATAGCGTTTCGATGAGGGTTAGGGTTAGGTTTAGGGTTAGGGTTAGAATAAGGGTTAGGGTTAGCATTAGGTTTAGGGTTAGGTTTAGATTTTGGGTTAGGGTTAGCATTAGCGTTTTGATGAGGATTAGGGTTAGGGTTAGGGTTAGGGTTAGGGTTAGGATGAGAGTTAGGGTTAGGGTTAGGCTTAGTGTTAGGATGAGGGTTAGGGTTGGGGTTAAGGTTAGGGTTAGTTTTAGGATTAAGGTTTGGTTTAGGGTTAGGGTGAGGTTTAGCTTTAGGTTTAGGGTTAGAGTTAGGGTTAGGGTTAGGGTTAGGGTTAGGGTTAGGGTAGAATTAGCTTTAGGGTTAGGGTTAGCGTACAAGTTAGGGTTACGGTTAGTGTTTTGATGAGGGTTAAGGTTATGTTTTGATGAGGTTACGATTAGGGTTAGGGTTTGACTTCGGGTTATGGTTATAGTTAGCTTTAGAATGAGGGATTAGGGTTCCTTTTAGAGTTAAGGTTAGGGTTAGAGTTAGGGTTAGAATGAGGGCTAGGGCTAGGTTAGCGTTAGGGTTAGGGTGATGGTTATGGTTAGGGTTAGGTTTAGTGTTAGGCTTAGGGTTAGAGTTAGGTTTAGGATTAGGGTTAGAGTAGAGTTAGGATTAGGGTTAGGGTAAGAATTGGGGTTAGGGTTAGGGTTAGCGTTTTGATGAGGGTTAGGGTGAGGGTTAGGGTTAGAGTTAGGGTTAGAATGAGAGTTAGGGTTAGCTTTAGGTTTAGGGTTAGGGTTATATTTGCTTTAGGGTTAGCGTTATGGTTTTGATGAGGGTTAGGGTTAGGGTTAGGATGAGGGTTAGAGTTGTGTTCAGGTTAGGATGAGTGTTAGGTTTAGGGTTAATGTTAGGGTACAATTAGGTTTAGGGTTTAGGGTTAGCGTTCGAGTTAGGTTTAGGTTTAGCGTTTTGATGAGGGTTAGGGTTAGGGTTTTGTTGAGGGTTAGGTTTAGGGTTAGAGTTAGGTTTAGAGTTAGGGTTAGAATGAGGTTTAGGTTTAGGGTTAGAGTTAGGGTTCGGGTAGAGTTAGGTTTAGGGTTACGCTTAGCATTGGGGTTAGTGTTAGATTTAGGTATAGGATGAGGGTTAGGTTTACGGTTAGGTTTAGGGTTAGAGTTAGGATTAGAATGAGTGTTAGGTTTAGGGTTAGGGTTAGGATTAGGGTTAGTGTTAGTTTTAGGGTTAGAGTTAGGGTTAAAATAAGGGGTAGGGCTAGGGTTAGAGTCATGGTTAGGATGAGGGTTAGGGTTAGAGTTAGGGTTAGGGTGAGGGTTAGGGTTAGGGTACAATTAGTTTTAGGGTTAGGGTCAGCGTTCGAGTTCGGGTTACATTTAGCGTTTTTATGAGGGTTAGGGTTAGTGTTTTGGTGAGGGTTAGGGTAGAGTTTGGTTTAGAGTTAGGGTTAGAATGAGGGATAGGTTTAGGGTTAGGGTTAGGTTTAGCATTGGGGTTAGGGTTAGGGTTATTGTTATGATGAGGGTTAGTGTTAGGGTTAGAGTTAGGGTTAAAATGAGGGTTAGGGTTAGGGTTAGAGTTAGGGTTAAAATGAGGGTTAGGGTTAGGGTTACGATGAGGGTTAGGGTTAGGGTTAGTATTAGGGTTAGAGTTAGGGTTAAAATGAGGGTTAGGGTTACGATGAGCGTTAGGGTTAGGTTTCGGGTTAGAGTTAGGGTTAGAATGAGGGTTAGGGTTAGGGTTAGGGTTAGGATGAGGGTCAGGGATAGAGTTAGGTTTAGCATTAGGATGAGGGTTAGGGCTAGGTTAGGGTTAGGGTTAGGATGAGGGTTAGGGTTAGGTTTAGTGTTAGGGTGAGGGTTAGGGTTAGGGTTAGGGTTAGAGTAGATTTAGGTTTAGGGTTAGCATTAGATTTGGGGTTAGGGTTAGGATTAGCGTTTTGATGAGGGTTAGGGTTAGGGATAGGGTTAGGTTTAGAGTGAGGGTTAGGGTTAAGGTTAGCGTTTTGATGAAGGTTAGGGTTAGGTTTAGAGTTAGTATTAGAATGAGCGTTAGGGTTACGGTTAGGGTAGAGTTAGGTTTATGGTTAGGGTTAGCTTTGGGGTTAGGGTTAGCATTTTGATGAGGGTTAAATTTAGGGTTAGGTTTAGAGTTAGGGTAAGAATGAGGTTTAGGGTTAGCATTAGGGTTAGTGTTATGGTTAGGGTTACGATGATGGTTAGGGTTAGGGTTAGGGTTCGCGTTAGGATGAGGGTTAAGGTTAGAGGTTTATGGTTAGGATGAGGGTTCGTGTTAGGTTTAGGGTTAGCATTACGGTTAGGGTTAGAGTTAGCATTAGGATGAGGGTTAGGGTTAGGGTTACAATTAGGTTTAGGTTTAGGGTTATGAAGAGGGTAAGGGTTATGTTTAGGTTTAGGGTTAGGATGAGGGTTAGGGTTAAGGTTAGGGTTGAGTTAGGTTTAGGGTTAAGGTTAGTGTTGGGGTTAGGATTAGGGATAGTGTTTTGATGAGGGTTAGGTTTAGGGTTAGGGATAGGTTTAGAATTAGGGTTAGAATGAGGGGTAGGTTTAGGTTTAGGGTTAGGTTTGGGGTTAGGTATAGGGTTACGGTTAGGATGAGGGTTAGGGTTAGTGTAGAGTTAGGTTTGGGGTTAGGGTTAGCATTGGGGTTAGGGTTAGGGTTAGGGGTGGCTTTAGGGTTAGGGTTAGAGTCAGGGTTAGGGTAAGGGTTAGGTTTAGGGTTAAGGTTAGGGTTACAGATAGGGTTAGGGATAGGGTTAGGGTGAGGGTTAGGGTTAGGGTTAGGGTTAGAATGAGGTTAGGTTTTGGGTTAGTGTTAGGGTTAGGTTTAGGGTTAGGTTTATGGTTAGGATGAGTGTAAGGGTAGGGTTTGCTTTCGGGTTAAGGTTGAGTTAGGTTTAGGGTTAGGGTTAGCGTTGGAGATAGGGTTAGGGTTAGCGTTTTGATGAGGGCTAGGGTTAGGTTTAGGGATAGGTTTAGAGTTAGGATTAGAATGAGGGTTAGGTTTAGGGATAGGGTTATGGATGAGGGTTAGGTTTAGGGTTAGAGCAGAGTTAGGTTTAGGGTTAGGGTTAGATTTGGGGTTAGGGTTAGGGTTAGCGTTTTGATGAGGGTTAGGGTTAGGGTTAGAGATAGGTTTAGAGTTAGGGTTAGAATGAGGGGTAGTTTTAGCATTAGGGTTATGTTTAGGGTTAGGAATAGGGTTAGGGTTCGGATGAGGGTTAGGGTTGGGGTTAGGGTTAGGGTTAGGGTTAGGGTTTGGGTTAGGGTAGAGCTAGGATTATGTTTAGGGTTAGCGTTTTAATGAGGGTTAGGTTTAGGATTAGGTTTAGAGTTAGGGTTAGAATGAGGGGTAGGGTTAGGGTTAGTGTTAGGGTTAGGGTTAGGATGAGTGTTAGGGTTAGCATTACGTTTATTGTTAGGGTTAGGATGAGTGTTAGGGTTAGGGTTAGAGTTAGGGTTAGAATGAGGTTTAGCGTTAGCTTTAGGTTTAGGATTAGGGTTAGGTTTAGGGTTAGCATAGAATTAGGTTTAGGGTTAGGGTAGATTTTGTGTTAGGGTTAGCGTTTTGATGAAGGTTAGGGTTAGGTTTAGAGTTAGGGTTAGAATGAGAGTTAGGGTTAGGGTTAGAATGAGGGTTAGGGATAGCATGAGGTTTAGTGTTAGGGTTAGGATTAGGATGAGGGTTAGGGTTAGGGTTAGAATGAGTGCTAGGGCTAGGTTAGGGTTAGAGTTAGGATGACGGTTAAGGTTAGAGTTAGGGTTAAGGTTAGGCTCAGGGTAAGGATTAGTGTTATGATATGATTAGGTTTAGGGTTAAGATTAACGTTACGATTAGGGTTAGGGTTAGGTTTAGAGTTACGGTTATGTTTAGAGTTAGCTTTAGAATGAGGGTTAGGGTTAAGGTTAGGATGAGGGATAGGGTTAGGTTTAGAGTTATGGTTAGCGTTACCTTTTGGGTTAGGGTTTGGGATAGGGTTAGGTTTATGGTTAGGGTTAGTCTTAGCTTTAGGTTTCGGGATGAGTTAGGGTTAGGTGTATGGTTAGGTTTAGGTTTAGTTTTAGGGTTAGCTTTGGTTTTATGGTTAGGTTTAGCATTTTGATGAGGCTTAGGGTTAGGGTTAGGATGAGGGTTAGTGTTAGGGTTAGGGTTAGCATTAGGTTTAGGTTTAGGGTTAGGGTTAGGGTTAAGTTTATGATTAGGGTTAGGTTTAGGGTTAGAGTTAGGGTTATGGTTAGAGTTAGCTTTAGAATGAGGGTTAGGGTTAGGGTTAGGATGAGGGTTAGGGTTTGGGTAAGCGTTAGGTTTAGGGTTAGAGTTAGGGGTAGGTTTAGGGTTAGGTTTATGGTTAGGTTAGGGTTAGGGTTAGGATGAGGGTTATGGTTAGGTTTATGGTTAGGGTTAGGGTTAGCGTTAGGTTTAGGGTTTACGTTAGCGTTAGCTTTAGGTTTTAGGTTAGAGTTTGGGTTAGAGTTAGGGTTAGGATTAGGGTTAGGGTTACGATTAGGGTTAGGGGTAGATTTATAGTTAGGGTTATGGTTAGAGTTAGATTTAGAATGAGGGTTAGGGTTGGGTTAGGGTTAGGATGAGGGTTACGGTTAGGCTTAGCATTAGGTTTAGGTATACAGTTAGGCTTAGGGTTAGGGTTAAGGTTAGGGTTAGGGTTAGAGTCTGGGTTATGGTTAGAGTTAGCTTTAGGATGATGGTTTGGGTTAGGGGTAGGATGAGGTTTAGGTTTAGGGTTAAGTTTAGGGTTAGGGTTAGGTTTAGGATGAAGGTTAGGGTTAGGGTTAGGTTTAGGTTTAGATTTATTGTTAGGGTTAGGGATAGGTTGAGGGTTAGGGTTAGGTTTAAGGTTAGGGTTAGGGTTAGGATGAGGGTTAGGGTTAGGGTTAGAGTTAGGTTTAGAATGAGGGTTAGGTTTAGGGTTAGGGATAGGTTTATGGTTAGAGTTAGGGTTAGAGTTTGGGTTAAGGTTAGGTTTAGGGTTAGGGTTAGGATTAGGGATAGGGTTAGGTTTAGGGTTAGGGTTAGGGTTAACATTAGTTTTAGGGGTAGGGTTAGTGTTAGAGTTAGTTTTACAATGAGGTTTAGGGTTAGGGTTAGAATTAGGTTTAGGATGTGGGTTAAGGTTAGAGTTAGGGTTAGGGTTAGCGTTAGATTTAGTGTTAGGGTTAGGTGTAGTGTTAGGGATATTGTTAGGGATAGGGTTAGGTTTAGGGTTAGGGTTAGGGTTAGGTTTAGGGTTAGGGTTAGAGTTAGTATTAGGTTTAGGGGTTGGGTTGGATGAGGGTTAGGGTTAGGGTTAGGATGACTGTTAGGTTTAGGTTTATGGTTAGGGTTACAGTTAGGATGAGGGTTAGGGTTAGGGTTAGGATTAGGATAGAGTTAGGTTTAGGGTGAAGTTTAGCGTTTGGGTTACGATTAGGGTTAGCGTTTTGATGAGGGTTACTGTTAGGTTTATTGTTATGGTTAGAATGAGGTCAAGGGTTAGGGTTAGAGTTAGGGTTAGAATGAGGGTTAGGTTTAGGTGTAGGTTTAGGTTAAGGGTTAGGATTAGTGTAAGGGATAGGGTTAGGTTTAGGGTTAGGGTTAGTGTTAGCATTAGGTTTAGGGTTAGGTTTAGGTATAGGTTCAGGGTTAGTATTAGGTTTAGGGTTATGGTTAGAGTTAGCTTTAGAATGAGTGATAGCGTCAGGGTTAGGGTTAGGGTTACAGTTAGGATGAGGGTTAGCGTTAGGGTTAGGGTTATGTTTAGTGTTAGGGTTAGGTTTAGGGTTATGGTTAGAGTTAGCTTTAGAATGAGGGTTAAAGTTAGGGTTAGAGTTAGTGTTAGAATGAGGGTTAGGATTAGGGTTAAGGTTAGGGTTAGCGTTAGAGTTAGGGTTAGTGTTAGGGTTTGGCTTGGATGAGGGTTAGGGTTAGGGTTATGGTTAGGATGAGGGTTAGGATTAGGGTTACATTTAGGTTAAGAGTTAGGGTTTGGTTTAGAGTTAGGGTTATTGTTAGAGTTAGCTTTAGAATGAGGAATAGGGTTAGGGTTAGTGTTAGGGTTAGAATGAGGGTTAGCGTTAGTGTTAGGGTTAAGGTTAGGGTTAGGATTAGAGATAGGGATAGGTTTAGGGTTAGGATGAGGGTTAGGGTTAGGGTTAGGTTTACGACTAGGTTTAGGGTTAGCCTTAGCTTTAGATTTAGAGTTAGGGTTAGGGTTAGCTTTCGGTTTAGGGTTAGAATTATGGTTAGGGTTAGGGTTAGGGTTAGTGTTAGGGTTATGATTAGGGTTAGAGTTACCGTTATGCTTAGAGTTCTTTAGGATGAGGGTTAGGGTTAGGTTTAGGGTTAGGATGAGGGTGAGGGTTAGGATTAAGGTTAGGGTTATTGTTAGATTTAGGATGAGGGTTAGGGTTAAGTTTAGGTTCAGTGTTAGGATGAGGGTTAGGGTTAGATTTGGGTTAGTGTTAGGGTTAGGGTAGGATGAGGGTTAGGGTTAGGATGAAGGTTAGGATTGGGTTACGGTAAGGGTTATGGTTATAGTTAGGGTTAGCGTTAGAGTTAGGGTTATGGTTAGAGTTAGCTTTAGAATGAGGGTTAGGGTTAGAGTTAGGGTTAGAATGAGGGTTAGGGTTACAGTTAAGGTTAGGGTTAGGGTTAGGGTAATATGAGGGTTAGGGTTAGGGTTAGGATGAGGGTTAGGATTAGGTTTAGGGTTAGAGTTAGGGTTAGGGTTAGAGTTGAGTTATGGTTAGAGTTAGCTTTACAATGAGGGTTAGGGTTAGGGTTAGAGTTAGGGTTAGAATGAGGGTCAGGGTTAGGTTTAGGGTTAAGTTTACTGTTAGGGTTATAGTTAGGGTTAGGGTTAGGCTTAGGGTGAAGCTTAGGTTTAGGGTTAGGTTTAGGTTTAGAGTTAGGGTTAGGGTTAGAGTTAGGGTTAGAATGAGGGCTAGGGCTAGGGTTAGGGTTAGGGTTAGGGTTAGGGTTAGGTTAAGGGTTAGAGTTAGGGTTCAAATGAGGGTTAAGACTAAGGTTAGGGTTAGGTTTAAGTTTATGGTTATATTTAGTCTTTGGGTTGGGGTTAGAGTTAGAGTTAGGGTTAGAGTGAAGGTTAGGTTTAGGGTTAGGGTTAGGGTTAGGATGACGGTTACAGTTAGATTTAGGGTTCTGGTTAGGGTTAGGGTTAGAGTTAGATTTAGAATGAGAGTTAGGGTTAAAGTTAGGGTTAAGATAATTGTTAGGATGAGGGTTAGGATTAGGGTTAGGATGATGGTTAGGTTGAGGGTTAGTGTTAGGATTAGTGTTAGGGTTAGGATGAGTGTTGGGTTTATGGTTAGGGTTAGAGTTAGGGTTAGAATGAGGTTTAGGGTTAGGTAGTGTTAGGGTTAGGGTTAGAGTTAGGGTTATGGTTAGAGTTAGCTTTAGAATGTGGGTTAGGTTTAGAGTTAGGTTTAGGGTTAGAGTTAGGGTCAAAATGAGGGCAACGGCTAGGGTTAGGGTTAGGTTTAGAATGAGGGTTAGGGTTAGATTTAGGCTTAGGGTTAGGGGTAGGTTTAGAGTTAGAGTTTGGGTTAGAATAAGGGTTGGGTTTAGGGTTGGTGTAAGGGTTAGCTCTAGGTTTTGGTTAGATTTAGGGTTAGGGTTAGGGTTAGGGTTACTATTAGGTTTAGGGTTAGCCTTAGGTTTAGCTTTAGAGTTAGGGTTAGGTTTAGGGTTAGGTTAGGGTTACGGTTAGCGTTAGATTTAGGGTTAGAGTTAGGGTTAGTGTAGGGTTAGGGTTAGGGTTAAGGTTAAGGTTAGTGTTAGGGTAACAATTAGGGTTAGAGTTAGCGTTACATTTTGAGTCAGCTTTACGATGAGGGTTAGGGTTAGGGATAGGGTTAGGGTTAGGTTTAGAGTGAGGGTTAGTGTAAGGTTAGGGTTAGGATGAGTTTTAGGGTTAGGTTTAGAGTTAGGGTATGTTTAGAGTTAGCTTAAGAATGAGGGTTAGGGTTAAGGTTTGTGTTATTGTTACAGTTAGGTTTAGGTTTAGGGTTAGGATTAGGGTTAGGGTTATGCTTAGGGTTATGGTTAGAGTTAGCTTTAGAATGAGGGTTAGAGTTAGGGTTAGGGTTTGGGTTACTGTTAGCATGAGGGTTAGGGTTACAGTTAGGGTTAGAATGAGGGTTAGGTTCAGGGTTAGGGTTAGGGATTGCGTAAGGGTTAGGGTTAGAATTAGGGTTAGAATGAGGGCTCGGGCTAGGTTTAGGTTCAGGGTTAAGCTTAGGGATAGCATTACGGTTAGGGTTACGTTTAGTGTTAGGGTTAAGGTTGGGGTTAAGGTTAGGGTTAGGATGAGGGTTAAAATTAGAGTTAGGCTTAGTGTTAGGGTTAGGGTAGGATAAGCCTTAGAGTTAGGGTTAGGGTTTGGATGAGGGTTAGGATTAGGGTTAGGGTTAGGGTTAGAGTTAGGGTTAGTGTTAGAGTTAGGTTTATGGTTAGAGTTAGTTTTAGAATGAGGGTTATGGTTAGGGTTAGTGTTAGGTTTAGAATGAGGGTTAGGATTACAGTTAGGGTTACAGTTAGGGTTAGCGTTAGGGTTAGGGTTGTGCTTATTGTTAGCGTTAGGGTTAGAGTTCGGGTTGTGGTTAGAGTTACCTTTAGAATGAGGGTTATGGTTAGAGTTAGGTTTAGGCTTAGAGTTATTTTTAAAATGAGGGCTACGGCTAGGGTTTGGGTTAGGGTTAGGATAAGGGTTAGGGTTAGATTTAGGGTTATGGTTAGTGTTAGGTTTAGAGTTAGGGTTAGAGTTAGGGTTAGTATGAGGGTTAGGTTTAGGTTTAGGGTTAGGCTTAATAAGTTATGTTTAGTGTTAGGGTTAGGTTTAGGGTTAGGGTTAGCGATAGGGTTAGGTTTAGGGTTACAGTTAGGGTTAGGGTTGGTTTTAGGGTTAGAGTTAGGGTTAAGGTTAGGTTTAGGTTTAGGGTTAGGGTCAGAGTTAGTGTTAGAATGACGGCTGGGTGTAGGATTAGGGTTAGGGATAATGTTAGGTTTAGTGTTAGCTTTAGGTTTAGTGTGAGGGTTAGGGGTAGGGATAGGGTTAGGTTTAGGTTTAGTTTTAGGGTTAGGCTTAGGTTTAGGGTTAGAGTTAGGGTTAGGGTTAGGATGAGGGTTAGGATTATGGTTAAGGTAAGGGTTAAGTTTAGGATTAGGATGAGGGTTAGGTTAGGGTTAGGGTTAGGGTTAGGGTTAGGGTTTTGGTTAGGTTTAGGGTGAGTGTTTGGATTAGGGTTAGGTTTAGGCTTAGGTTGAGGGTTAGTTTTAGGGTTAGGGTTAGTGTTAGTGTTAGGATTAGGGTAACGGTTGAGTTAGGTTTAGGTTATGGTTAGGGTTAGATTTATGGTTAGAATGAGGTTTAGGGTTAGGTTTAGGGTTAGGTTTTGGGTTAGGGTTAGGATGAGGGTTACAGTTTGGGTTAGGTTAGGGTTAGAGTTAGGTTTAGAATGATGGTTAGAGATAGGGTTAGGGTTACAGTTAGGATGAGGGTTAGAGTTAGGATTAGGGTTAGGGTGATGTTTAGGTTTAGAGTTAG
This sequence comes from Rhombomys opimus, assembly GCA_010120015.1. Lineage (NCBI taxonomy): Eukaryota > Metazoa > Chordata > Mammalia > Rodentia > Muridae > Rhombomys > Rhombomys opimus. The sequence continues at coordinate 2,970 of REGO01001843.1, read as the reverse complement.
GGTTAGAATGAGGGTTAGGTTTATGGTTAGGGTTAGGGTTATTGTTAGGGTTAGGGTTACGATTAGGGTAATTGTTAGGGTCCTTTCATATAAATAAATATATAAATAAATAAATAAATAAATAAATGAGATCGACAGGTTTTTCTTTCTCTTTCTTTCTTTCTTTCATGTTATTTTATTTTATTTTTTTTAAATAAGGGACTGATTAAACACAAAACTGTCTCTTTTATATTCTATTTTCCTTGACTCATACATGAGGTCCATTCCACTTTTTTTTGTATGGATGGAGGTCGACCAGATGTCTAGGATGACTTAGTCTTTTTTCTCTCCCCTCTCCTCCTCCCACCTCCATCCCGGAGGTCGACTAGATGTCTGGTCTGGACTTTTTTTTTTTCCCTCAGGACTATATATATATATACATATACACATACACATACATATACATATATAAACAGACATACATATACTCACATACATACACACATA
>REGO01001841.1:4190-19804 GCA_010120015.1 Rhombomys opimus | reverse complement strand
TGCTCAACCATGTTTGTAGCAGCCTTATTTGTAATAGCCAGAAGCTGGAAACAGCCCAGATGCCCCTCAGTGGAGGAATGGATGCACAAATTGTGGTATATCTACACAGTGGAATATTACTATGCAATAAAAAAAAAAACAAAGAAATCATGAAATTTGCAGGTAAATGGTGGGATCTGGAAAAGATCATCCTGAGTGAGCTATCCCAGAAGCAGAGGGATGCACATGGTATATACTCACTCATATAGACCTATAATGTAAGATAAACCTACTAAAATCTGTACACTTAAAAAAACTCTTCAAGAGGGAGAACTCTTGCTAAAATGCTCAATTCCTATTCAGAAAGGCAAAGAGGCTGGACATCAGAAAAAAGGAGAAAAGTGGAAACAAGTCAGGATCCTGACACAGAGGATCTCTAAAAATCTCTGCCCTGCAGACTATCAGTGTAGATACTGAGACTTATGGGCAACCTTTGGGCAGAGTGCAGGTAATCTTATGAAAGAAGCAGGAAACAGTAAGAGCTGGAGAGGACAGGAACTCCATAAGGAGAGCAACAGAACCAAAAAATCTGAGCACAGGGGTCTTTCCTGAGACTGCTATTCCAGCCAAGGACTATGCATGGAGATAACCTAAGACCCCTGCACAGATGTAGACCATGGCATTCAGTATCCAAGTGGGTTCCATTGTGATAGGAACAGGGACTGTCTCTGACATGAACTGATTGGCCTGCTCTTTAATTACCTCCCCCTGAGGGGGAAGCAGCATTACCAGGCCACAGAAGAGGACAAGGCAGCCACTCCTGATGAGACCTAATTGACAAAGATCAGAAGGAAGGAAAAGAATTCCTCCCCTATCAGTGGACTTGGGGAGGGACATGCATGCAGAGGGTGGAGGAAGGGAGGGATTGGGATAAGATTAGGGAGGGAACCACAGGGGGGATACAAAGTGAATAAAGTGTAATTAATAAAGAAAAAAATCAAAAAAAAGATAAAGTCATCTACTGTACTGGGTATGTAAATCCAACAGGAATGAACCTCAGTCTGCTGCTTTATGACAGACACTGCGGTCAGGGTGACAAGTGAATCTTTACAACACTATGTTTCCTTTCTGCAAAGGCACAAACTCCTTGAATGTGGAGGCTTTTAGGTGCATATTTTTTTCTACTTATGCAGATACATCTGAATATATAAGTCAAACTGAAATCAATATAATATAACCTTTTTTTTCTTTTCAGGTTAGAGATTTGTGAATCACTTCTCCCTTTGAGTACCTAACTACAATGCATAATGCCACTTTGTGAATATGAAATACTGACAAATCAGACATCATGAGTGAGTCTGCCAAAAAGCTGTTTTGTAAGGAAAGCAGATTAAGCACACAAAAACTCATGAAAATGATTTTCACTCCTTATTGTCCTACATCATACCCAGTGGAAACTGACTCTTAGCAGTAACCAGCTTTTTGAAGCCTGTGCTCTAGCCATACCTTCTTCCTTGTTAAGGCAAACCAGTTCTCGCCAATTGTTTCCTACGTCTACTCTTAGCCTTCCATCATTCCTTTCTGCCATCCAAGGGCCTGCAGAACATGTTCTACCTGCGACTGCACAGCTGGGAGAATTGCTTAGGAGTCAGAGAGGGAAGCCACAACCAAATAATAGAACAGAACACCAAATAAACTGAAAAAGAAAATTCTTCAAGACACATAAGAATCAAAGCATTAAACCTACAGAACCAAAAAGGAATATAAAAATGTATATTAAAAATATAAATGAATAACACCCGAATTTCCTATAGAGAATCTAGAAGTCAGAAGGACCTGGGCAGATGTTATACCAACTGTGGGAGACAACATATACAAACTCTGGCTTTATACCCAGTATAACTATCAACCACAATCAACACAGAAAGAAAAACTTTCCAGGAACACACCAGCTTTAAGCAATTTCTGTGTATGAATCTAGTTCTACAAAAGGCACTAAAGGAAAATTTTTAGTCTAAATAAGTTAACCATACCCAAGAGAAAGGAAAAATAGTTCCATAACAGTAATTTGTACAAAGGTGGTATGCATCATAACAACAAAACACAGGAACTAGTAAACACAGCTGATGTAGGAATCTATATATACTATTGATATATCTTCTTGTAATTCTGCTGTTAGTCCTAAATAGCTATATAACCAAATCTCCACACAGAGACTGGGTTTATTTAACTAACCTAGAACACAATGATGGGCAATAGTTACTCCCTCCTAAACTTCCAAGCCCTCATAGTTTCCTAACATTTAGATTTTATCCATTATAGTTGCTTTTTATGATATATTAGGTCCAGTCCATCTCTCCATGCTGTTCCAAGATCTCTCCTCCAGCTCTCTTTCCAAGCTCTCCCCTCACCCCTTCTCCTCCCACTCATTTCCTGCCCTCTGGCTCCTCCCTTTGCACAACATGGTGGCTAGTTGTTTTATTTTGGCTTGTTTACACACAGTTGAGACAAGATGTTCAGAGTAAGTATCACAATGCAATATCTGGATTGAAACCAGAGAGTGGGGAGTGGGGAGAAATCAGCATTTAAATGAACAAGGGTAAGGTGTATACAATTCAAAAGAACATTATACCAACACACTGCTTATTGATAACCCTAAATATTAATGGTCTTAATTTCCCAATAAAAAGATACAAATTAAGAGAATGGATAAGAAAATAGAGTTCATCCTACTGCTACATGTAAGATACACACATTAACATCAAGTGTAGTCATTACCTCAGAGTAAAATATGTAAAAAGCTATTTCAAGAAAATTACTTAAGAATCAAGCAGGTGAAGCTATATTTATATCTGAAGAACAAATAGACTTCAAACCAAACCTAATAAGATATAGAGAAGGGCACTACATAGTCATCAAAGAGAAATCCACCAACAGTATATTGAAATTATAAACACTTGAGGCAACAAACACAAGGACACCCAAATTTATCAAAGAATCTCTAGAAAAGTTAAATTATATTTTGACTCTCACACACATAGTGAATGTCTCCAACATCCAATTTTCACCCATAGACAGTTCATCTAGTCAGAACTAAATACAGAAAAGCAGTAGTTAAATAACATCACAAACAATATAGACATACAGATAGCTACAGAATATTTCACTCAAACACAAAAGTATATACTTTCTTTTTATCAGCTCAGCTCAGGCAACTTTCTCTGAAGTTTGCAACATATATGGATGCAGAAGGTCACAACAAGTGAAATAAAATAAAACTAACACCCTATATACTTTCTGGCCACCATAAATATAAATATATATATGAAACCCCTTGGAAACTGAAAAACTTACTGGTGAATGAAATACAAGTGAAGGCAGAAATCAAAATGAAATTTAAACATTTTATATATTTATGAAAATGGGAACATAGCATACTCATACCAATGGGACACAATGAACACAGTTCTAAAAAGTAAGTTCACAGCATTAAGTCCCAATATCAAAAAATTCGACAAATATCATACCCGAACAAAAAAACAGTAATTAATATCAGCAAGTACAGACAGCAAGAAGTGACAAAATTTAAATCAGAAATCAAAGAAATACAACAGCAAAACAAAATACAAATAAAAATAAAGAGCTGGTTCTTTGATAAAATCAATTACATTGTCAGATCGATAATCAAATTGCTTAAAAGACAAAGATAATCTGAATTAATAAAGACAGTGATGAAAGAGAATATATTACACAAGATACTGTGAAAATGCAGAGAATCATAACAACATGCTTTAAAAATGAGTGCTCCATAAAACTGGAAAACTTAAAAGCAAAAAATGAATTTCTTAAAATTTACAACATATCAAAGTTAAATCAGGATTAGATAACAATTTAAATAGACACCAGAATTACACTCTACCTTTCTTCCAAAGAGTATTAATCACATTATTCTTTAAACTGAAGAGATTTTTCTAATTTTTTAATGAGGTCCCTGCTACCATCTATTACCTTGATTCATAAACTACACAAATACCCAACCAAATACATATGTGTGTGTGTGTATGTAGACCAATATCAACATGAACATAGAAGCAAAAAAATTCAATTTAATATTTACACACTAGATTCACTGACACACCAAAAAGAGTTTTTACCATGATCAAGTTGGTTTCATTCAAGAGATACAGAGATTGTTCATCATACATAAATCAAAAAATTTAATTCAGTACATAAACAGATTGAATGACAAAACCAACATGATCATATCATAGATACATAAAAAAAAAACTTTGACATAATCCAATATCCAATGTTGATAAAAGCCCTAGAGAAGATAGAAATTCAAGGGACATACCTCAACATAAAAAAGGCAACTTGCGAAGATGGCTGCTACCAGCACGTACCATATCTGAGGAGCACAGGAACCAAAACTCTGAAATTGATGAAGCCCGAACATCAACATTGAGGCTTCCTGGGCTAGAAGGGACAACCTGTGAACTAGGACAGTTTTGATCCAGGTCATCCGTAGTAGATGTCTTTAGGGACTGAGAGAGGAGAATATTTAAACACCCCCCCCCAACACACACACACACATGCACTTCCCCTCTCTGCAAGCGCTGGCCTCCCTACTCAGGAAAGGCAGCTGCTGTTGCCCCAAACAAGAGCCTCCATGCTCAGTGACTGAGATGGAAGAGGCAGCGGCAACAGGGGCCTCCCAAGTCTGCTGCTATGGCAGGCAGCAGCTAGCCAAAACAGGAGCCTCTCTGCTAGGTGACTGAGATGGCAGAGTGGCTGCCCCTGCTCCATGAGTGAGAGAGCAGCAGTATGGGTCTCCCAGGCCTACAGCTGCAGCAAGCAGCTCTGTACTCATGAAATTTCTTTCAGGAACCACTTAGTGCTATGAACATTCCTTTTAGCACAGGTTCCATTGTGTCCCATTAGTTTGGGTAAGATGTGACTTCATTTTCATTGAATTTTAGAGGACCTCCCCTATCAGTGGACTTGGGTAGGGGCATGGGAGGAGTTGTGGGTGGGATGGCGGGATTGGGAAGGAACAAGAGGGAAGGTTGCAGCTGGGATACAAAGTAAATAAACTCTAATTAATAAAAAAATAAATAAATTTTATAAAGGAAACTTGCATCAAATCAACAGTCATTAAAATCAGAAATAATACAAAGTTGTCCATTTTCTTCTTAGCTATTAATTATAGAGCTTGAAAGCAGAGTAAGCACAAAAAGGCAACTGAATATGAAGGAAATACAAATAGAATAGGAAAAACTCAAAGCATCTTTGTTTGCAGATAGTATAACTTTAAAAACCAAAGACCCTAAATCCTTCACCTTAAAATTTTTACAGCTTATAAAAACTTTCAGCAATATAGGCAGATAGAAAATTAACTGACAAAAACCTGAGTGTCTTTCCCATATACCAATGATAGATTGAGAAAGAAAGTTGGTTACAGTTCAGGACAGTTCCAAATATTTTTTAAAAATATATGTCAGGCTGTCTCTTACAGGCAAGAATGAAATTGAAACTATAATGAAGTAGTTTTTCAAATTAATTAATAAATTCATTACTTTGTAGCTCAGCTATAGCACCCTTCTTCATTTCCTCCCAGTCTCACCCTCTTCCCTTCTATGCCCCTTCCCTATTCCACTCATAGGGGAGGACTTCCTCCCCTTCAATCTGACCCTTACCTATTGGTTCTCATCAGGGCTGGCTCCATCATCTTCCTCTGTGGCCTGGCAAGCTACACTCTCCAGGAGAAGGTGGTCAAAGAGTCTGCCACTGAGTTCATATCAGAGACAGCCTCTGCCCCTGTCTAGGAAACCCACTTGGAAACTGAACAGCCTATAGGCTTTCTCTGAGTAGGAGTTCTGGGTCCTCTCCTTGCATGGCCCTTGGTTGGAGTATCAGTCCAGGGGTATCTATGCAGGCACCCCTGGGCCCCAATTTTTAAGCTCTTTTGGTCTCCTTGTGGAACTCTTGTCCCCTCCAGGTCTTTCTGCTTCCCTCTTCTTTCATAAGATTCCCTGTACTCCGCCCAAAGTTTGGTTATTAGTCTCAGTATCTCCTTCTACACCCTGGTGGGTAGAGTCTTTCAGAGGTCCTCTGTGTAAGTCTCCTGTCCTGTTCTTTTTCTTCTCCTTCTTCAATGCCTATCTGAGTGAGATTTCTACCTCTTCCCTATGGTCCTCCTTTTGTTTATCTTCTTTTGGACTACAGATTTTAGTATATTTACCCTTTATTATATGGTTAATATCCACTTATAATTGCATATACATACCATGTGTCTTTTTGCTTCTGAGTTACCTCACTAAGGATGATCTTTCTAGTTACCATCATTTTTCCTGCAAATTTCATGATTTCCTTATTTTTCATTTCTGAGTAGTATTTCATTATGTAAAGATACCACAATATCTGTATTAATTTTTCAGTTGAGGGACATCTAGTTTGTTTCCAGATTCTGGCTATTTAGAATAACATTGTTATCAACATAGTTGAGCAAATATTCTTGTTGTATGGTTTAGCATCTTTCAGATATATCCCCAGAATGTTCTTGGTTATTTCCTTACCAAATTTATGATAAAATCTTTAAGACATTGAAAAAAATGAAATGATATCATAAGATGAATCATCTCTTACACTCACTGATAGATATGATTAATATTGTAAGATGGTCTCCTACTAAATTCGATCCATATATTCAATGCAATCGTCTTCAAAATTTCTATGCATTTCTTCATAGAAATTAAAACAAACCTGTTTTCAACTTCATATGGAAATACACACACACACATACACACATACACTCACTCACTCTCTCACAAAACAGAGCAGGAAAAGAAAAACAAAACTTCCCGAACTGTGGGGCCGAGAAGCTAAGGGAGAGAGGTCACATGTCCAACTCTGAAAATGTCTTCCTGACTGGCAGGAACAGGACTTCTCCTAGCTGCCCTGGACTGGACCTAAGTTTCCCAGCTCAGAAAGCCCTGTGACCTCACCTTTTCCCTCCCACCTAGGAGGTCATATAGCCTGGTTGCAAGGTTAAACTTCCTCTTGCCTTATCGTGTCATGTCCAGCAGCACCTGGAGTTGCTCCTCATGCAAATGAGGCATCCCCATCACGTGGCCCTAAGACAATAATATACATACATTCCCAAAGCCCCAAACTACCTCTTTAAAAGTTTAAGTAGCCTTTGTTCCTCCCAATTAAATGAGCTCTTTCACTGAAGCCTGTCTCCAGAGAATTTATTTTTTGCTGTGTTCACCACTGCCTAAAGTGTTTTTCACCCCTGGCCATTTCCATTCCCACTTCCCTTCTCAGGATCCACTGGTAGTGGTTGTGGACCAATCGTTGTAACAGATAGAGAAATGGAGCCTGAATGGTATTGAACAATAAAATAATTTTTGGAAGTATTGTTATTGCACATATTACATAGTATTATAGTGATATCATGATAAAAACAGCAAGGTTTTGGCATAAGAAGACAGATACATTGATAAATGGACTCACAATGAAGACATATATAAGTCGATCCACCAAAATACAACTTGTTTTTGAAAGAGATGTACACCCAGGCCTTACAGTCCAACTTTTTTCTGTGTCTGGCTAATAATTTAAAACTAGAAAACTATTCCTAATCAACATGGAATGGAGAGTTTGTTCACTGTCTTACCTGCAGAAATTTGCTGTCAATATATAACCCGCCTGCAGTGGAACGTGTATAGTGTTTTGTAATACATGGCCTGATGCTAATGTGTAAATGGCAAAGGTGTATATAGTATATTAATGTTTGACTGTTAATTCTTAAGCAAGAACCTTTTTTTTTCTTGATGAGACTCACAGATCTACAAAAACTACATTAATTTTCTTGTTATACCCACTGCACTCTGCAGCCAGTGTTGCCTACCTTGTGGCATTTGGATCACCTCCTTTACAAAAACAAAAAGTAAACCAACAAGAAAACAAAAAAAAAGAAAAAGATGTAAAAAATGCACATGGAGAAAATAACATCTTTAATAAACAATGCTGGTCAAACTGGATGGCTGCATGTAGAAGAATGCAAATATCCGTATTTATCATTCTGCATGAAAGTTAACTCCAAATAGATCAAGGACCTCAACATAAGGCCAAAGATTCTATACCACATAGAAGAGAAAGTGGGCAGTAGAAATGAACACACTGACACAAGAAAAAGGAGTTCTGAACAGAATGTTGATGGCACAGGTATGGAGAGCTCCTGAAACAGAAAAACGTGGATATAGCAAAGAACACTACCAGTCAAACAAAGAAACATGCTACAAAATGGGAAAAGATATTTACCAATGACCCATCTGATAAAGGATTAATATCTGAAATATATAAAGATCAAAAAAAAAAACATTTTCCACAAAAACATGTAAGCCAACTTAAAAAAATGGTTACAAAACAAATTCTTAAATTCTAAAAAGATGAAAGACAAAATGCTAAAAAAAAAGAAATATTCAACATCCTTAGACATTATGAAAATCCAAATGAAAACTACTTCAAATTTCATCTTACAACAGCCAGAATGACCAATTTCAGCAAAGAAAATGGCAGCTCATGCTTGCAAGGAAACAGCAAAAAGTGATAACTTCCTTAGAAATCTAGGAATAGATCTACCTCAAGATTTGGCTTCACCATTCTTGGGCATGTGCCCAAAGTACTCCTACATTCAACATTTATTCATAATAACCAGAACTTAGAAAAAGCCTATGTTTTTCAACTTATGAACAGAAAATGAAAATATGATATATTTACACAATGAGATATTCAGAGGTTAAAATTTATTTTTTCAGGTAAATAGGTGTAGCTATAAAAAATCATCCTGAATGAGATAACCCATACCCCCAAAGTTAAATATTTTATGTTATATCTTACATTCTATTAACCCTTTAATATTCATGCTTAAATTAATAAAACCACAAAGAGTAGGTACCTAGTAAGGAATGAGGCAAGAGTAGAGGATCTCCCAAGTTAAGGAAAAGAGAATATATTTTGGAGAGAGAAAGGAAAAACTGGAAGAGGGAAGTTAGATGGGAATAGAATGGAAGACATTGGTAAGGGAAGGAATATGGGGAGTGATAACCAACACTAAGGGCCATTTTAAGTGCAAAATGGAAATCTGCTTCTTCCATTGTCAGTGAACTTAAATCTTTCACTTTCTACACTGTCATCACACTTATAACCCTCACTGTGAGGCAGTAAAATTTTCTGATGACAGAATCCAGATTTCTTGTTTCATATATTTTGTAATTTTTCATTCAGTTTTTGTTTCTGATACTGTCTATGTAGAGATTTTATTTTTTTCATTATTACTCTCTCACTCATAATCTTGTACATTCAAAAAACAGGAAGCATAGGGCTTTTAGAACCTCAATCCCAAATGCTCTTCTGCTGTTTAATCATAATTGTAGGTTTGGATTTTATGGTACTGGAGACTTTGAAATTTTTAGGAGTCATCTTTATGAAAATATCATAAAATTTAAATATAGCATTAGCTACAAATTACTGTATATTGCATTGTGAATATACAAAACAAATACTTGACATGTAGAAACTGTCTTTTCTTTGTGTTACTTTATTAGAATTTTTAAATTTAATTTTATTTATTTTTTATTTTATGTATCCATATGTCTTTACTGGATATATGTGTACCTTGTGTGTGCCTGGTACCTATGGAAGCCAGCTGAGGTACAAGACCTTAAAACCCAGGTCCTCTGCAATAGCACTGAGTGTTCTGAACTAGAGAAGAATCTCTCGAGCCCTTCGCTCTCCCTTGTTAAAATTATCACTAGACTTCAACTGACCACATCGCCATGTAAAACACTCTCTCCAAATTCAAGATATAGTTCATAAGTTAATTAATCCGAGAACCATAAGTCCCATCCCAGGACTGCCAAAACTGAACCTGCAGATTTTGGTGGGATCATCAGGTGATATATGTCTTCTTTAATGACTGACAAAAACAGTGCTGTAGAACATTTTCACTGACTGAAACAACAGTCCTTCAAGGAGGGAGCTGTGAGAGTAGGATAGCTCCTGAAACTCAACAGAAAGTTAGTTGACTCACAAAGATGAAGAAACAAGGCTATTGAGGTAGATGTGTGCTGCCATTATATAGACAGTAAACGGTAGCTGGAGGAAGAAGAGATTCTTCTGTGGAACTTATTGTAAGCCTCAGAAGGAGCTCCCAGGATGGATGCTACTTCTCTTTTTCTTCTTTCCTTCATTTCTTTCTAATTTTTGAAAATTGTATTTATTTACAACATTTCTCCCTTCCCTCTCTTTACATCATGCAGCAACCTGCTTTTGAATAAGCCAGGTTACTACATCAAACTCACTGGTTCACCAAGCTGTACTTGGATGATTTTTTGTTGTTGTTGCTTTTCTTTTGTCTCTTGGACAAGGGTGAGTAGACACTTCTGTGCATCTCCCAGGGAAGAAAAATCAATTCTACTAATTTATAGCATTTAAACAGCTTTTGCAAAATAAGTGCCTATAACCTGATGAAGAAAGCTTCTAACAAAATCAGCTTCATAATAAAGTTAACTCATTCAAAAATGCAGAATATTCTCTCCTTGTACATAAGCTTGATGCTGTACATGAAAGTAAACCACAGTCATACAGTTTCTTCTAGTTTTTTTTTTCCTAACAACTGCTTATTTCTCATTCTAGGATGCAAAAATAACGGCACACAACTGAATTTTTCTTAGCAGTAGATTTCTTCTAGGCGTTAAGAGCTGTTCATTAAATGAATTATTTGATAAGCATGTTCTGAATTAGGCCTGGAGGGCCTGGGATTTCCTTAATCACACTAGTTAGGAGGAAGAAAGCTAAGGTTAGTGTCTTATGGGGAAAACTCTGGAAAATGGCATTGTGGCTATACCTAAAAGAGCCCAGGGGAGGGGGAATCCTCAAAACAATTTGTGCTAGGTAGTTTGCTTTCTAGTATATGACATAAACCCTCTTTTCTGTATCCTCACAAAATATTCTGTAACATCTGCTTTGCTTCCTAGTGTGTTTTTGGAGTCGATTTTCTTTTTCAAGGGAAGTCCCAGGTCCTGCTGAGAAGTTAGTACAAAGCAAAGCCACACACTGCCCATCTAAGGGCAGCTTCCTATGGTTCCTCAGTTAATTGTGACCTCTTCTTCCACCCTGCTTTTGTTGAAGTTCTGAGTCAGGCACTGCAGGCTGCCATGCACAGAGGTTTTGGGTGAGTGGAGGCCTCACCAGGTCAAAAGATGACACCACTAGTAGTAGGAGTTACAGAGGAAAAACTGAGATTTCATTAGAGTGTTTCAGTGATAGAAGGCTTCTTTCTATCCTATATATCCTTGATTTAGAGCTTCAATGATTAAAAGCATGAAAGATTACTGAAGAAAGCTGAGAGAAGCTGGAGTGAACACTACTGTCTATGTTTCTTGTATTTGTATCCATGAGGCTTTCATGGATGCATTAATAGATAATTAGGAAGTGTAATAAATCAGGTATTACCAGCTAGAGTATCCCTTTACATTTTAAAAATGGCAGGAAAGATACCAATTACTATTCATATTTTTTTTATATAGCACTAAGTTAATTCATAGTACTTTCAAAGTTAGGAAAAGTTCATATAAAAAACTTGTTTCTCATAAACGTGTGTGCATAGCATGTCTGTTTTCTTAGTAGAGTAAGGTTGGGTTATTCCCCTTCCTTCCTGCTCTTTCTCTTATGCCAACTTTCCAGTACAAAATGGATGGAAATCAAAATAAATGGCCATTCTTTCACTCCCTAATATTTTCTAATTTTTCTCTCCACAGCAGAGAGAAGATTCATGAAGCTGAACATCATTTCTGTCTCGTATCAGGAGGGAAGGTTCATAGCTGTTCTTTCAATGGACAGTAGCAGAAGTTAATACCAAGTCACTGATTAGACAGAAAAAAAAAAGAAATACATAAGCTAGAAGATGTTTTTTATGAGATGATTTATTCCGGCACTGTTGCTAGGTCTGCTTTTTCTACTAGGCATGATAATCTAAACTGTTTTTTTAAATAAGAGGAAAATCCATTTTTAATATGAAATATATTTCTATAAATGTGAAGTGAATCCCTTTTTCTTTCCTGTACAGTTTTCACACAAACATTCTCTGAACTACAAAGCCATGATATTTAAAAACTGCTTTGCTGGAAATAAATTGTTTATCTGTCCTAATCCTAATAACTAAAAATATCACTTTCTAATTCTTATGTCCTTTATTCTCCTACTGTCTACATAAAAAGAAAGAAAATGCATTTTATGACACAAACAGGATTTCTTCATGCATTTCTTTCTATTTAGTTGTATCATGTCTGCATATAGTTTTCTCATTGATTGTTAGTAAGTGGTCACTACAAGTGACTTTATATCATGCAGCAGAGCACTGACCCTTAGCATGTTGCAGGTGACTACCCATTCAACAAGAATTTTCTAAAAATGAGAAATGATTTCACACTCTATCCATGTAGACACATTTCTTTCCTTGAGTCTCTTATGACGTAATTATTAAAAATTTTTTCTGAGGATGTTAATATCCACATAACGAAAGAACCATGTCATGCATCTATATGTAAAATAATCACTCTGCTGTTTTTACATATAATCTCTGCTTAATTTTGTTGGTTTAAAATTTTGAAGCAAATATGAAACCACAACTGTGAAGTTTTTGATTCAATTATTATGTATCTATATATATATATATATATATATATATAAAGATGCTTTTAAAACAGACATGCTCAATGTTCCATATAAGGATTTCTTGATATCAACCAATAATCCACACTATAGCGAAAGAATTTGGCTCATCTATCATCTATCTATCATCTATCATCATTCTCCATATCATACCTATATCATCTATATCTATTTATATACTTACATCTATCATTCTATATCATCTAATCTATGTAACTATTATCTATTTATTTAGAAAAGAATCATATTTTGAATTAATTTTAACTTGCCATTAAAAAAAATCTCTTGATTGTATATCAGGCTTCAGTTTTTAAATCCATGTCTTTATTAGCTTCATCCTTGTTTTGGTTTGTAATTGTTTTATTTTTGTAAAAAGTAGTAATATGATTACATCTTTTCTTTCTTTCTATTTCTCCCTCCAATACAGCTACTCTTGATCTATCTTAAATTCAGGGCTATTTTTTTTTACACACATATCTTCTTAAATGCATAAATTTAATCTACTGTATCCAAGTAATATCATCTGTATGTATATGATCAAAGTTTTTTACTTTAGGTTTGGTAACCAATTTGGAGGCTTTTTCTGGGGGAAGACCATTTTTCTTATTCTCAGCATTACTCAGTTGCCTTTGTCTAGTGTTGAGTCCCTTAAAGCTTTCCTCCTTGCATGTCAGCATGCCTATTGGTATCACTATTGTTCATGTCTTCTTTAGGAAGCCATGATGATGAGACTTTATGGGTGTAGCTTTGGTATTTCAAGGAGACACAGTCTCACAGCCGACTTCTGTCTTTGTACACTGAATTTCACCATGATCCCTGAGCCTTAAGTGTAGGCATTGTGCTATCAGTATCAGTAAGTGTATCAGTTGGAACTTGGAGCCACACAATCTCTTATTCTTGGCATTTAGATCAACTGTGTTTTTCTGTGATAGTCTTCATCTGTTGTAATTCAAGTTTCTTTGATAAGTGGTTAGAACTATATTTATCTGTTGGAATAAAGATAAATAAATGCACACAAGGATTATATAAATTTAGTAAAATGGCAATATGTTGGTATAATATTCTTTTGGAATGTATACAGTTTGCCCTTGTTCATTCCAATGCTGTTTTCTCCACCACACTATCTTGTTTAGATCTGGACATTGTATTGTGATGGTTATTCTAAGCATCACCTTTCTCAAGTTTGTGCAAACATGGCACTATTTGTTCTCTATGTTTTCAATTAAATAAACAACCAGCCACTGCTGTGCAATGGTGGGTATAGGGTGGTACATCCTGGTCCTGAGGGAAGAGAAGGAAGCTAATGGAAGAGGGAGGAACAAATATCAGCAGGAGAGGTCTTGGAACCACGTGGAGACATGGAACGGAACTAAGATATGACTAAAAGCAAGTATAGTGGATGAAATCTGAATGGTAGGAAACTATGTGGCCTTGGAGGTAAAGAATGAAATAACCACTGTCCAGCATTGTGCGCTAGGTTAATTAAATAAACCCCAGTCTCTGTGTGGTGATTTGGGTGTACAGCTGGTTTAGGAATAACTGCTGCTTAACTAAAGGATATATCATTGCTAAATATTAATAACTAACAACAAATAGCACCCAATTAATCTAAGTATCCACACCCTTTAAATAATTCTTTAACATAATTTGTTGGGGTAATAAGCTCCCAGCTATACAACCCAAACTTAAAAACTCCCAGATCAATTACTGTCTTTTTAAGAGACTCTTAAACAGGCCCAGGATCAAAATACAACCTACTGTGGGCAGACATAACAAAACTGGATGCAGCTACAGTCTAACAGGAGGGTATACAAGCATGGCTTCTTTTTAGTGTGGCTGGCTCAGAGCAACAACATCATCCATGCCTGAAAAGAAAGGAACTGAAAGCAGACAGACCTCTAGACAGAGCTTGGCCTAAAACTGCATTTAAATAAAAAATTCAATGGAAGAGGATGTTTTAGTCCCTTTTGGCTTTGTTTTGGTTGTCATAGTCATGGATCTGTTTGCAATATGTTTAATGGTGATAGCGCTTCTCCATGCCTTCTCCACGAAAGTTCAAGGAGAAAATGAGGAAAAAGACAAGGATTGGAATACTAAGTTACAGGCAATTGAAAGGGCACTCTTCTTAAAAATTAAATTAATAACGGCAAAAATCCAAAGCTTTCTGGCTGCAAAATACTTGTCAGGTCTTTCTGGAAAGTGTTGGCCAATTCACTGTAACAACAACTAAATTCCAAAAAATAACTGGCTGGACTTGGCTTGTTACACTCTAAATTGGCACAATTGACCCCAAACTTAAAATGTTCTTGTCTCTTTGTTTGATTTTCATTTAAAGGCTTTGAGTTACAATGATATAAATTTGAGAAAAAAAATATTTGAACAAGTTGGTGAATGCACATGCCTTTATTCCCAACACAAAGTAAAAAGAAACAGGCTAATTTCTGGATTACAGATCACCTTATTTATATAATAAAAGCCAAGATGGCAACTCCTGCTGTTTAGCTACTTGCAGAAATAGTCTAAGATTCAAAGTGACAAGTGGATCAAAGACCTCAACATAAAACCAGACACATTAAGTTGGTTAGAAAAAAAAAAAAGTGGGAATAGCCTTGAACTCATTGACACAGGAGAGAACTTCCTGAACAGAACACCAACAGCACAGACACTAAGAGCAACAATCAATAAATGGGACCTCATGAAACTAAAAAGCTTCTGTAAAGCAAAGGAAAGCATCATCAAAATAAAACGACTGCCTACACATTGGAAAAGAATCTTCACCAACCCTTTATCTGACAGAGGGCTAATATCTAGGATATATAAAGAACTAAAGAAGCTGAAAAGCAGCAAACCAAATAATCCAATTAAAAAATGGGGAAGAGAGCTAAACAGAGAATTCT
>REGO01001836.1:12455-24810 GCA_010120015.1 Rhombomys opimus | reverse complement strand
AATTTATTCACTTTGTTTTCTGGCTGTAAGCCCCTCCTTCATCTTCCACCAGTTACAAACTACCTCCCTCTTCTACACCTATGCCCCTCTCCTAGTCCAATGATAGGGGAAGTCTTCCTTTCCTACTATCTTCTCAAGTCTTACCAAGAATAGCTGCACCTTCTTCCTCTGTGGCCTGGCAAGGCTGCAACTTCCAGGAGTAGGTGATCAAGTAGCCTGCCACTGAGTTCATGTCAGAGACAGATGCTGTTACCCTTAATAGGGAACTCACATGGAAACTGACATACTTATGAGCTATATCTGAGCAGGGGTTCTAGGTGTTCTTCATGCATGGTCCTTGGTTGGAACAGGACCCCTAGGGCCCATATTTTTTACTCAATTGGCCTCTTTGTGGAGGACCTCTCCCATCCAGGTCTTTCTATCTCCTGAATCCTCCATATTAGTCCATGCTCTCTGCCCAAAGTTAGGCTATGAGTCTAATCATCTGCTTTAATACCCTGCTAGGTAGATTCTTTCAGACGCCCTCTGTGGTAGGTGCCTGCCCAGTCTCCTGTCTTCTCCCATTGCCGATGTCTATACCGTTTGCCCTACTGAATGAGGATTAAGCATCTTCCCTAGAGTTCTTCCTGTTGTTTATATCCTTTATGACTATAGATTTTAGTATTTTAATCCTATATTATATGACTAATATGCCCATATAAGTCAGTATATACCATGAGTGTCTTTCTGCTTCTCGATACCTCATTCAGAGTGGTCTTTTCTAGTTGCATCCATTTGTCTGCTGATTTCCTTGTTTTTAATTGCGGAATACTATTGCATTGTATGAATGTGTCACAATTTCTGTGTCTATTCCTCGGTTTGGGGACATCTAAGTTGTTTCCAGATTCTGGCTATTGTCAATAAAGCTGTTATGAGTATAGTTGAGCAAATGTCCTTGTTGTATGGTTGGTAATCTTCTGAATACATGCCCGGGTTGGTATAACTGAATATTCTAGTAGCACTATTCATAATTTTCTGATAAAGCACCAGATTGATTACCAAAGTGGTTGTACAAGTTTATATTCCCACCAGCAATGTAGGAGGGTTCCCTTTTCTCCACATCCAGTCCAGCTTGTGTTGCAGATGATGTGATAGTATATATGAATAAACCCAAAAATCCAACCAGGGAACTTCTACAGCTGATAAACTCCTTCAGCAAAATAGCTGGATAAAAAATTAAATTAAAAAAAAATCTGAACCCCTCCTATATACAGAAGACAAATGGGCTCAGAAGGAAATTAGGGAAACAAAACCCCTTCACAAAAGCCACAAATAACATAAAGTACCTTGGTGTGACTCTAATCAAGCAAGTGAATGACTTGTATGAAAAAAAAGAACTTCAAGGAAGATATCAGAAGATCGCCCATACTCCAAGATTGGTAGGATTAACATAGGAAAAATAAATCTAGACTCAATGCAATTCTAATCAAAATAGCAGCACAACTCATTACAGACCTTGAAAGAACAATTCTCAATTTCATATGGAAAAACAAAAAACCCAGAATTGATTTAAAAAATGCCCGTATAATAAAAGATTTTCTGGAGGTAACTTCATCCGAGATTTCAAGTAGTACTATAGTGCAACAGTAATAAAAAATGGCATGGTACTGGCACCTGTACTTTAAATCTTAAAGGGGTGTGCATCTACTCATTAATCATTTTTATTAAATCATATCAAGAAGCTGAGGGAAAAAACAAATATAGAGGAAACAATTGCTGTCTCAGTTTTAGACCCAGTTTGAGGGAGTCCAGAGAGCCAATGCTACCTTGGACTATTGTTTCGCCTCATCAACCTTAAAACATCCCTGGATTTTCTATTAGCAGTGTACTTTTCTTAACTATAAATTGTTCTTTAAGATTTTTTTACATCAGAGCCATTAGCAAAACAACCTTCCTGAACTTGTTAAACAATCTATTTTACCAAATTCTTTCTAAGTATAATGGTCATTGCTAAAAATCTACATCTATGGCTCCTTTCAAGGGTAGTGGTTAATTCATTAATCTGCTCCAGTAAACATGTGAAAAGAGATCAAGCATTGTTAATTTTAAATGCCAGTGATATTCCCCAGTGATGAGCTAGAAGCCTTCTTAGAGTTTTCATACAACTCATGTTATGAGGTTTATGGGCATCAATAAGGGCAAAATGCAGAGATATGCTACAGGAAAGCACAAAGTCCACAGGAAAATCAGTTCTTGGGATTATGCTTCTCTAAAATAACTCATCATGACTATGCTCACAGGGGAGCCACATTCCATGATTTCTACAGCTGCTTTACTATTGTTCCTGCATGGCTCTTGACAGGACCAGGTAGCCAAAATAGTTTGCCTATGGATGGGTGAGTGGGGAGTGAGGTTAGCTCAGGCCCTGGGAAGGAGAATTCAGTGTATTGCATGGGCTGTACTAGCCTGGAGGACTAGATAACATGGAAGGAGTTAAGGATTGCTGGGAGAAAATGGCAGGTAGATTTGATTTGATATGTTAACTAGGAACCTCTGCCATTAGTTGCAGGTTTGAATCCTACTTCTATGGTAACATAAACTTCAGAGAGAGAAGCATGTTCTCCATTGGATAGTGATTATCAAGTGAGCCCACAGGGAAGAAAGGTGACAAAGACAAAGATTCTGTTTTCTTTTCTATCTATTTGTCTTTTCTTTCTCTTTGAGGGAGGGCAGTTACCCACACTAGACTCAAATTTTGCTTTTTTGTTTTGTTTTTCTTATTATATTTTATTTTATTTTATTAATTGTTTTTATTTTCACAATTTATTCATTATATATGCTGATTGAGGGTCACTCCCTCAACTACTACTGGTCCCACCCTCCCTCCAACTTCCCCATCCCCTTTCCCTAGACCACTCAAAAGGGGAGTTTCTCTCCTCTGCCATCCACCCATACATTATCAGAACAGTATTCAGCTATTAAAAACAGAGAAATTAAAATTTCTGCTCTTATTTCTTTTCCATGGGCCACTGTATTCACCTGAGATGATTTCATACCATGAAGCTTGCCTGCAAACTTACCGTGAACTACACACTAAGTATAACTCATTTTAAAGAGTCCCACCCCAAGACACTGTTTTATTGACCATCTCACATCCAGAAACATGTGAAATTTGAAGTGCTATGAAGTCTGAAATATTTTATCACAGGCATTTCAGAGAATGTGATTCTCTTGCTGCCTGGAGGGTTGTTTCCCACCAGCCCAGGGAGGCATGAGGGGCAGGAGATGGGTAGTATAAAGCTTGGAAAGCTCACAAGCATAACAGTGCTTAGCCACTCTGAGAACCACCAGAGAAAGTAAGTTCAACTTTAATTACAGAAAACAGAAAACAGAGGCTTATTTCCCTTGGGGAGTGACTGGGATGCTCCAAGCATAAGTTTAGATAATTGTTTAATACTAGGAAATTCAAGGATGCTCAATTTGCATTAAACAGCACATTCCTAGTATATGAATAAGAAGAACAAGAACACAGAACCAAATTATCCTATATTTGAAGGGAGGGGAGGGTTATCAGGGATCTGTGTCAAAGGCCATCTATAAAACTTGATTGGTGGTGTCGATGTCTAAAGACACTCTCCAGATGAAGTCAGGCAGAAAAAACTCACCCTTGACATGGTTACAAATCTAGGCCAGAAGCAGGATCATACATGGAAAACAAAGCCTCCTCCCTCATATCTCAAAATTCAGTGTTGGTTGTGATGTTTTTCAATAGTACCACTAGAACAATAGGTATGTGTACACAAAGAAACTTCTACAGGCTACCACTGTTGTGATACTCTCAGAGAACTTTCTGGATGGTGTTAACTCACCATTTCCTACATATTCATCCACTGGACTAAAAGTTTCTTGTGTAAAGTGAGGCAATTGAAAACAGTAAATGTTGAGAATCAGGATTATCAATAAGTCTTCTGTAAACACCTTATTATATAATACTGTTGCACGTAATTGATATTCTCCATTCATTGTATTCTTTTTAAAAATAAGTTTATTTACTTTAAATTCCCATCGTAGTCCCCCTCCATTCTCTGCCCCAGTACTACCCTCCATTCCTATTGCCCCTATTCCCTTTCCCCTTCAGAAAAGGGAGGTCATTTTCATTGAGCTAGTTTTACAGTTCTGTTGGATCACAGTGGACCAAAGTACACAAAGGCCTTTCCACATTGCTTATACTCACAGAATTCCTCTCCAGTAAAGACACTTTTATGATGATGATGACTGTAGATTTGTGCAAGGCCTCACTATTTTAACACATTCATAAGTTCTCTTCAGTATGAATCCTTTCATGATGACGAAAATTATACAAATATGGAATGGTTTCACCATGTTAAAAGCAGTCATAGGCTTTATGTCAATTAGGATTTCTTTCATGAGTGCGAAGATGATTCTGAAGTTCAAAAGTTTATTCACATTGGTTGCAGTCAGACAACTTCTTTCCAATATGTGTTCTTTTATGTATTAGGAGATGTTATGTGCAAAGGCTTTGCCACATAGTTATGGTTTCCCTCCAGAAGGTGTTCTTGTCTTAGGAGATGATTATTACATGAAAAGGCTTTATCACACTAATTACCCTCACAAGGCTTCTCTCCACTGTGTCTTTTTTCATGTTTTCGGAGACTACTCTGCTGTGCAAAGGCTTTACCACACTCATCACATTCATAAGGTTTCTCTCCAGTGTGTGTTCTTTTATGGCTTAAGAGGGTACTGTTTTCTCTAAAGGCTTTACTACACTCATTCCATTCATGAGGTTTCTCTCCATTGTGTGTTCTTTTATGCCGTATGAGATTACTGTTTTCGGCAAAGGCTTTACCACACTGGTTACATTCATAAGGTTTCTCTCCAGTGTGTGTTCTTTTATGGCTTAAAAGAGTTCTGTTTTCTGCAAAGGCTTTACCACACTCGTTACATTCATAAGGCTTCTATCCAGTGTGTGTTCTTTTATGGCTTAAGAGAGTACTGTTTCGTGCAAAGGCTTTACCACACTGGTTACATTCATAAGGTTTCTCTCCAGTGTGTGTTCTTGTATGGCTTAAGAGAATACTGTTTCGTGCAAAGGCTTTACCACACTGGTTACATTCATAAGGTTTCTCCCCAGTATGTGTTCTTCTATGGCTTATGAGATGACTGTTTCGTGCAAAGGCTTTACCACATTGAATACATTTGTAAGGCTTCTGTCCAGTGTATGTTCTTTTATGCCATATAAGATCAGTGGTATAGGGGAAGGCTTTACCACATAGAGTGCCTTTAGAAGGTTTCTCTCCAGTACAATTGCTTTCCTGTCTGCAGAGATAATTAGTACATGTGAAAGATTTACCACGGTCAGTGCATTACACTAATAAATATATTTATCTATATTAATTAATTTCATAATTTGGTCTAATGGTAAAGGAGAATAAAATTTTAAAGTTTTATCACTTTATTTACATTAATGGTTTTTCTCTTTATTATGTGTATTTTTGAAGATCCCTGTGATGGTAAGAGCATTTGTTACATGGTTCACTTTTATAGCATCATTTTTCTATAAGAGGTTTTTTTGTATATATGAAGTTTATTGTAAGAATTCAGAGCTTTACCACAGCAATTCTTTTCACAACTTTTTTTTTACTGTATGAATGACACTTCCTTTGCAAAGTGAGCCAGGACAAGCAGAAGAAGTTCCAAATTCCTCGTATTCATGGGTATTTTCAGCAGTATGAGTTTGCTGATGAAGTCTCAGTGAAGTTGAAAAACCAATTAACAGTAACCATTTATCACATTCCGAAAATCTACTCAAAGTGGGGACTACTACAAAATCAATTGTTCTTGGAGAAAGAAAGGGGCAGTGTTTCTTTCAATATCCCTATGCTCATGTGTCTTAGAAATATTTGTGACATATGATATACATATTTAAATTATAAGAGTAATAAGAGATTCCCACATTGAATTAATACAGTTTGTTTTTTGTTCATCATAGACATATCATATAGGGATTAAGGTTTCTCCACAACATTAATCTTGCCTCTCATAAGCTGCTCCTTTTCTAAACTTTACAATGTTACTGTATGAATATGAGTAACACTGGTTGTACTATGAAATATTTGCTTATTAGAAGGTTTCGGATACATACTGATCACCTATTCAATGTATATACCTCTTACAATATCTGAGTAGATAAAAATGAGACTAAACAGATTGGCAGTTCAACTCAGTTGTTGTAATATCCATATGATTCAATTGGTATTTTTTGTTACAACCAAATTTTATTTTCTTCTATCTAAGAGGAGTACCTGCAAACACAAATCAGATACCTGACATTAAAGGACATGGAATTGTGAGATTTTAATGATCATCAGCACACTTAAAGCAGTGCTGTTTATACAGTGTTGCTTTTCTTTAAAACTTCCAGGTGTGCTGGTACATGCCCTTAATCCCAGCACTTGTGGAGGCAGAATCAGGCAGATATATGTGATTTTGAGGTCAGACTGGTCTAACAAGCAATTCTAAGTTAAGCCACAGCTACACAGAAAAAAAATATTTCAAAAACAGAAAATAAAAAGCAGCCAACAAACAAACAACAAACCAAAAAACAAACTTCCAGGACACATTAAAATTTCTTACGATTCATATCTGTATCAGCGTGCACATAAAGTTACCTTTTATTACTTGTAGAACTTTGAAAATGTTCTTCAATATTATGATCGTCCCAATTGTAGCCTAAAATATAGTTCCAGGAAATATATATTGTTGGAAATATCATATTATTAAGGCAAAACTTAAATCACTATCTTCTGTGAACCTTAGAACCCTTAGAATGCCTGATTTGTTCACCTCATTCCACCTCATTCTCATTTGGAATTATAGAAGAGGATCAATAATAAAGTAAGAGTTGTCTCCTTATTTTAAAAGTGAAAGAAAATTAGCAGTCTTACCTATAGCAGTGAGGTTTTTACAGGTCTCTAGCATCACATCTTTGTAGAGTTGCTTCTGGGAAGGTTCCAGCAAAGCCCACTCTTCTTGGCTGAATTTCACATGCACATCATTGAAGGTCACTGAATTCTAAAATATGTGATACATGTGTACAACAGAATCAGAGGCAACAATATAAATTTATACTTCATTGGAAATATATTCACATATTTCTAGTACTTCTTTCATGTATTGTCTGACACAGAAGTGCTAATGTTAGACAGTTAGGTGTTGTGCATCAGGTGAAGAAGGGGAGAAGGAAAAGCCTAAATATTAGATTGTAAAAAAACCAAAGCCATGCTTTGAAGACCTATGTTTTAGGAGTTTCATCAGTTTGTGAAACATGAGTCTAAAGTAGCCAAGAGTTGGATTCTTGAGCAATCTATGAATTGGGTTCAGTTACTTGGGTGAGCTGGTCAGGACCCAGTCATGAAAGAGGTGGAAGGATAAAACACAGTCACAATATTTTGTCTAGCAACAAATGACATGTTGTGATCAGCAGACACTGGCATCAATCCAAAGACAATGTGGCACTGAATATCGTGTTTTGACAAGGCCTCAGGGATATGACATATCAGTATGTGAAAAGAGGGGTTTGTATATTTGTGGACAGGAAAGTGGACTATGGTGAATACATGGATAAAAATAATGTGAGGAGGCAAACAACAACAATCATAGCTAATAAGATCATATTTGTGAGTGACCAGACAAAAGTAAAGGCATGGAACACATGATTATTCTTTGATAATTGTCTTGTATATTCTCCTTTCCAAATCATGTATAGTCTATAGTTGAAAAATAAAGATTAAAGCTTTTATATTAAAATTGAAGTGCTAATGTTATCGATAAGTCATTCTTAGAAGAAAACTGAATAACTGTGTCATATCTGAACTTTTTCAATAGGATACAGCCTTGAAATAGACATGCCAATTATTGTGGACATAGACAAACAAAGAGAAGAGAGTGAAATAGAAAGAGAAAGATAGAGACAGAGATACAGAGAGATAAGAACATATGAACAGTACTGATTACATGTCAGAGAAATTAATGATCATTTATTAACTTCAAAAAATGATGGACAAGCAGGGTGTATTCAGTTATGCCTCTAATTCCATCATTCAGGAGGCAGAGGCAGGTGAATCTCATTGAGTTGGATGCCAACATGATGTATGCAAAGAGTTCCAGGACAGCCAGACCTATATTGTAAGACACAGCCTCCCCTAAAAGTCAATCAAACAAATATAATAGGTAGAAAAAACTCAGAGGAATTTACTGAAGCTGCTACAAGGAATTGTACATTCAATCCAATTCTGTATTAATCTTCCAGAAACCAACAGTGGCACAGCTTAAACTGTAACATTAATAAGATCTTAGTAAAAGGGAAAGCATGTTTAAACAGGTAAAAATAGAAAGATAAAAATGTTAGCAATTTAAATGCTTGTCATAAATAAGCAACATAAGGTGAGAGAGATGGCTCAGCAGTGAGGACCTCTTGCTGCTCTTGCAAATAATTGGGGTCAATTGTCAGTGTTTACATGGAACCCACTGCTATCCATTGTTCTAGGTTCATGAATTCTGAGGCAATTTTCTGACTACTGCGAGAAGCAGGCACACAAGAGGTGAATAGTCATGCATACAAGCAAAATACTCATATTCAGTAAAAATTAAAAAAAAGATCCCAGATAGCAGAGCTGATTGCACACTGTGTCTGATCAGAAGGGTAGCAGAGGCTGCACAGTGACCAATAGTTGGAACACTAGGCCACAAAACACCACTGACTATGTTTCCCAGGTGAAAGGAAACCCAATGGTGAGGAAAAAAAATGGTTCCAACATCAGAGCACTTCAGCTAATCTCTGGAAAAGTTCCTGGGATGTTGAAGTAGGAATGATGTTTTCAAGCAAATGGACCCAAGAAACAAGCAGGAGTAGCAATTCTAATATCTAATAAAACAGACTTTCAACCAAAATTAATTGAAAGAGATGAGGTAGGATACTTCAAACTCATAAAAGGAAAATTCTACCAAGATGGTGTCTCAATCCTGGGCAACTATGCCCCAAATGCAAGGGCACCCACATTTGTAAAATAAACATTAATAAAGTTTAAAGAACATTTCAATCCTCACACATTAATAGTGAGAGACCACACAACTCACTATCATCAAAGGACAGAGCAGCGAAACAGAACCTAAAATGAGATATAATGACACTTATGGATTCATGAATTAAATGGACCTACCAGAGATCTAAAGAAATGTTCTCCCAAACAGAAAAGAATATATCTTCTTTTCAGCACCCCACAGATCCTTCTCTAAAAATGACCATACAGTAGGTCAGAAACCAGGCCTCATCAGATACAAGATTGAAGTAATATCTTGCATCCTATGAGACCATGATGGACTAAAGATGGATCTTGACAATAACAGAAATAGCAAAAAGCCTACACATACATGGAAACTGAACAACTCCCTACTCAATGAAATCTGGGTCAGGGAAGAAATAAAGAACTTCCTACAGTTCAATGAAAATGAAGGCACATTATACCCAAACTTATGAGATGCAATGAAAGCAGTCTTAAGAAGAGATTTAATAGCACTAAGTGCCTTCATAAGCTATTGGAGACTTCCCATACAAGCAACTTAATGGCTCACCTGAATACTCTAGGAAAAAAGAAGCAGACACACCCAACAGGAGTAGTCCCCTAGATAACCAAACTGAGGGCTGAAATCAATAAATTAGGAACAAAGAGAACAATTCAAAGAATCAACAAAACCAGGAGCTAGTTCTTTGAGAAAATAAAAAACAGACAAATTCTTAGCCAAACTAAGAAAATGGCAGAGAGACACTATCCAAATCAACCAAGTCTGATAAAAAGAGAGATATAACAGACACTGAGAAAATCCAAAGAACCATTAGCTCTTATGTCAAAAGCCTATATGCCACAAAATTTGAAAATCAAAATGAAATATACATTTTTTATGGTTTCCACTTACCAAAGTTGAATCAAGATCAGGTAAAGAAATTTAATAGTCTTACATCCACTCAGTGAATAGAAGCAAACATCAAAAGACTCCTAACCAAGGGCCAAATGATTTCAGAGCAGAACTCTACCAGAGCTTCAAAGAAGAGAGAATACCTATATTTTTCAAACTATTTCATAAAGTATAAATGGAAGCAACATGACCAAACTCCTTTTGTATGACTGCAGTCACCTTGATAAATCCTCAAAGACCCAAAAAAAGAGAACTTCAGACCAGTCACTCTCATGAACTTATGATGTAAGTTCTTACATCTTATGATGTAAAAATACTCAATAAAATACTCACAAACCAAATCCAAGAGCATATCAAAGATATCTTCCACCATGACCAAGTAGGCTCCATCCCACACATGCAGCAGTGGTTAAATACATGGAATCCATCAATGTAATCCATCATATAAATAAATTTAAAAAAAAAACAATCACATGATCATTTCCTTAGATGCTGAAAAAGCATTTGACAATATCCAAAACTTATTCTTGTTTAAAGTCTCAAAGAGACAGAGGGTACAAGGCACATACCTAAAAACAGTGAAGGCAATACACAACAATCCTATAGCTAACATCAAACTAAATGGAAAGAATGTTAAATCAATTCCACTGAACTCAGGGAAAAGGCAAGGCTACCTACTCTCTGCAAATCTCTTCAATACAGTATCTGAAGTCCTATCTAGAGCAATAAGATAACAAAGGAGTTTAAGGGGGTACAAACTGAAAAGGAAGAAGTCAAAGTATCATTAGTCACAGATGAAATGACAGTATATATAAGTGTCCCCAAAAGTTCTACCAGGGAATGCCTACAACTGAAAAACACTTCAGCAATGTGGCTGGATACAAAGTTAACAAAAAATCAGTAGCACTCCTGTATACAAAAGACAAACTGCCTGAGAAAGAGTTAGGGAAACAACACCCCTTACAATAGACAGAAAAAAAAACCGTCAAAGTATCTTGGTGTTACCCTAACCAAGCAAGTTAAAAACCTATATGAAAATTAAAAAAAAAAAACAAAACTTAAAGCCTCTGAAAAAAGAAATTGAAGAAGATAACAAAAGATAGAAAGATCTCTCATGCTCATGGATCAGTAGGATCAACACAGTAAAATTTGACATATTACCAAAAACAATCTACAGATTCAATGATATCCTCATTAAAATATCAACAAAATTCCTTACAGACCTTGAAAGAACAATTCTCAGCTTCATGTGGAAAAAAAAACAGAATTGCTAAAACAATCCTGTAAAATAACAGACCTTCAGGAAGTTTCTCCATCCCTTATCTCAAACTATACTATAAAGCAACAGTAAAAAAAACAGCATGGTACTATTACAGAAACAGACTGGAGAATCAATGGAATTGGAGCAAAGGCTCATAGATAAACCCACAAACCTATGGACACATGATTTTTCACAAAGAAGCCAAAAATAAGCAATGGAAAAATGGCAACATCTTCAACAAATGGTGCTGATCTAACTGGAAGTCTATATCTGGATAATTGAATATAAATCCATATTTATCATCCTGCACTAAACTAAAGTCAAAGTTGATCAAAGACTTCCAACATAAAACTAGACACACTAAATCATTTAGAAGAAAAAGTGGGAAAAAGCCTTGATCACACTGGCATAGAATATAACTTCCTGAAAAGAACACCAAGAGCACTGGTTCTAAGATCAATAACTAATAAATAGAATCTCATGAAACTAAAATCTTCTATGAATCAAATAACTCTGTCAATAGAACAAATCAAAATAGCCTTAGAAAAGATCTTCACCAACCCTACATACAGCAGAGAAGGCTAATAAACAAAATATATAAAGAGCTCAAGAAAGTAAACTTCAACAAACCAAATAATCCACTTTAAAACTGGGGTACAGAACTAAACAGAGTATTCTTCACAGAGGTATAGCAAATGGTGGAAAAACATTTAACTAAATGCTAAATATCAATAGTCATCATGGAAATTCAAATCAAAATGACTTTCATATTCCATCAGAATGGCTAAGATCAAAACCTGAAGAGACATCACATGCTAGTGAGGATGTGGAGAAAGGGAAACACTACTCCATTGCTGGTGAGAGTGCAAACTTATACGACCACATTAGAAATCATTATGATGCTTTCTCAGACAATTGGAAATAGTGCTACTTCAAGTCTCAGATATGATATTCCTGGGCATATTTCCAAAAGATGCTCCACCATTCAAAAAATACATTTGCTCAATTATGTTCACAGCATCTATATTCATAATAACCAGAATCTGGAAACCACCTTCATGTCTCTCAATAGAACAATGGTTACAGAAATTGTGGTACATTGACACAGTGGAATGCTACTCA
>REGO01001835.1:7903-20426 GCA_010120015.1 Rhombomys opimus | reverse complement strand
GGCAGCCTGAACATGCTACAGTTTCAAAAGGGGAGATGCTACTTGAAATCAACATAATCATTGTCTGTAAGCTTGTGGGAATTTCTTAGTAAAATTTCCTGTTCCATCCACTTTTTTTTTCAGTGAGCTTATGTGCCTGAGACCTCACTTTTTTTTCTCCCCATTTCTCTTTCATTTGCAGAGGTCTAATGGGCCCGTAAAACTTTACCAGCCCTCTGAGCCTACCTCAGAGAGAGGACAGAGGAATGTCACTGAGCCCATAGAGCCCTGAAGAGAGTCTGTCATTCAACAAGCCTGGAGCTTTTTGTCAGTCTAATTAAGACCACCTGTTGTTAAACAATAAGGACTTTAGGGAAAGAGTGATTTTGGTGGCAGAGAAAGCAGAAAGCCTTAAGTGGCTCAGTTGCTAAAGCAGCAGGCTCCAATTCTGGAGGTTGGGGTTCACACCTAAATAAAATATATACTTCCTCATCAAAGTGCCCAAATAAATTATGTTTAGGTATAGAGAAAGATACAAATTTTCAGTCTCTGACCCTGAATTCACCTGCCTCAGTTTTTCCACCCTGGGTATGGACTTCTGCATATTAACACTTACAAATTATTTTAAGGCTATAAATTCATTACAAAATTTCTTCCTTCCCTTTTCTCCCTTCAGGGCTCCCCACATGTTCCCATCTGCTCACCTTCAAATTCACAGCTTCTTTCTTCATTGTTATTTCATGTGTTATATATACATGTATTTTGAAATATAAACTGCTGATTTTTTATCATGCTATCTGTATGTATGTTTTCAGGGCTGAACAACATATTTTCTTTCATAAGGACACTGAATGTTCTATGTAATTGTAGTTAAGTTACAGTTAAATTATATGAATAAAAGCAATAATATTTTTAAAAATCTAAGGATAACACCAAAATCAACAAACTAATTGGAATTTATATACATGTTCCAGTAAAATCCCAGTAGTAAGAGACTCAATTTTACAACAAAGTGGCAAAGATTGTTAAACAAAAAAAATTGAATAGAATTTTTGCTGCCTTCAACAAAGTTTAATACATCAATGATAGTGATTTGCTTTATTATTTTTATTTCTATTATTTTTCAGTTCTGATATAACTTCAAGCAGAATATAACTACATCATTACCTCTCCTCATTCCTCCTTCCAAACACTCCCATACATTCTTCATTGCTCTTTTGTAAAATTGTGGTGTCTTTTTTCATTGTTATTACACACACACACACACACACACACACACACACACAATGTTGGATCATAGTAATAGAAACATTAACAAAGAAAAAAATCTCAGACTGAAAAATGCTTTCCCCAAAACTACCCCATGCTCAAGAATAACTGCCAGTACCCACAATTCATGAAAGAAACCTCAGAGGAAGGACTAAGGCCAGAAATTTATACACTGAACCACCATGATATGTTCTCCCTATCAAGCCACGTAAAACCTGCAGCCCATGGTACTACAGCACAAAATCTCCACCCCACCCCCAAAAGACTAGTGCATCAGTGTTCTGTTTGAGAGAAAAATCCTCCATCTGGAAATGCCTGTCTTCTCTCTTTTAATTCCATGTCAACTACATCAATCCTGATCTAACAGACGCTACAGTGTGCAATGAGAAAAGCAGAGAATCATAGGTTCATATTTTAAATATCTTCATTCAACTATAATTTAAATTGTAAAAAAGTAGACTTCTAGAGTTATAAAATCTAACAATATTAAATCAAGATGAAGTAAACAGACATATCACAAACATGATAGAAACAGTAATTTAAATTTCTCAATTAAATGTAAAAATAAAATAATGCAAGCCCAGGTCCAGAGATTCAGTATGAATTCTAAAAGGGTCTCAAAGTACTCACTGCAATACTCCTCAAAGTATTCCACAGAAGGGAAAAGGATAAATAAAAGAAAAAATATTCCATATTTTTGTTGAGACACCAGCATTATCTTGATAACAAAAAAATCAACTTCTGAAAATTAATAATGCAACCTATTATTGTTAACTAATTAATAACTTATGTTAAAGAACTTCTGTATAGGTACACAGTTACGTGTATAAGAGATGTACTAACTTACGTAATATACTGTGACTAGAAGCCGTGATTACAGACTATGTCAATATGAATGTCAAATATTACTGATTCCCATAATACTAAAAATTACATAGTATAGTAAACATTCACACTTCTTTTATTTACTTATGATTGACTGAATGAAAAGTTCAATTGATTTGCTCAGCCATCTTCTCAATGATATCCTCCTTGAAGGTTTGTGAGTTTAAATGAGTAACTAGTAACAGTGCTCAGAGCACTTCACATGGAATCATTTAAGCCTGATTAGCTAGAGCAAAAACTCCAGCATGACTCCCTGAAGAACCTGCCTCCTAGCCTGACAGGCAAGTCTGCCTGCAGGCCCTTATTAGCCAGTTTGTCTTGAATGACTTGAACTACTTTGTTAGGATTATAATGTGCTGAAGGTACCTAGCCTATTGGTTCCTGATTCAGGTTTCCTATACAGGGACAAAACTTTTCTAGTTATGCAGAGATTCATAATTCAATAACAGTTGGTGCCTTGTCTCATAACCTTCCTGTCTATCTTCCCATCAAGCCCAGGGAAGACCCACCACTCTACCTAGTGCTGCTCACCATCCTGCGCCTCCCATTTGTGAACAATGACCCTCCAATCACCATTTGGGGCTTTCAGAAATTCCTTGAGCTTCCCACAAAATTTGCAGTGTCCACTTTCAAATCTCAGAACACTGGGACTTTCACACTTGTTCAGAAACAGAGCAGAACCCAGAGTGCTGCATCTAGAAGGACCTGCCTTCTCTTCTGCATGGAGGCTCTGATTGACCATTTCACCTTGAATGACATAAACTCCTCCGTTAGGGTTAGAATGTGCTGAAGGTACATAGTATATTCATTCCTGGTTCAGGCTTCCTATTCAGGGACAAAACTTTTCCAAGTATGCAGAGATTCGAAGTTCAGCACAATTTGTGCCTGTCCAATAGCCTTCCTATCTGTCTTCCCATCCAGCCTAGGAAGGACTAACCACTTCAGTTTACTCTGTTCAGCTGCCTGCTCCTCCCCTTTTTGCATAGTGATGCTAACCTCAGCAAGTCACAGCACCCACGAAGCACTTCCCCTTCTTACTGGAATGAAGGTAGATAACTAGTTTAATCAACTTGCAGTGGAGTGATCAATGTGTCACACAATTAGAGAGAAAGACAGTTTAGGAAACAAGGGTTTTGGTTTTAGTTTTCATGTTCTGTTCAGGTAAACTGCAGCTGCTTTTTAACTGGTAGGTATGAGAAAAACTAAATAGAAAAGCAGGAAAGTGATGATAAACACTGAAGTGCACCATTGTTAGCCTGCATACCTTCCTCACTGAGAAAGAGAAAAAGAAACACAGATATATATCATTCAAGGTTCCACAGATGAACAGAACTCAGAAAAAAATTCTATGTATATAGAAAGTTTACTCATTTGAATGTCTCAAAGGCTGTAGTCCAACTAGTCCAAACAATGGCTGACTACCAATGAAGAGCTGAAGAAGCTAATAGTCGTTCAGTGCATGTGGCTGAATATCTCAGATCAACAGAACAGAATTCCAAGTAGTATTCTCTAATGAGAATAAAGAGAAAAAAGATAATGCTGTCAATGTTCTTTACATAGGTAGGATGCAACCAGACTAGACACAGCTATGGACAAGATTAAAGGTGAATCTTATCACCTTAAAACAATCAGATTAAAAAAGGTTTTTTTTTCACTTCAAAAGCTATGAATATGAAAAATTCCCCACAGTACCCAACTCCTTGTGTTTGCCTTAAGTCCAGATATAGTCAAATTGACTACCCAGACTAGCTATCACACCAGCCACTGCAGAAGAACTGAGAAAGAGGTTTCTGCTGGGGCAGGCAATAAGAGCATGTGAGTCCTTTCCAAAGAAATGCTTTTCTTCAACAAAGCAAACACTGGGATTTCACTTAGGGAATATGGATATGTCCAAATGTGGGTTTGACTACTCTGAAGCATGCTAAATAGAACCTATGCTAATTAAATCCTACTCTGAATGTAATCACAATGTAAAATCAGAGATATAAGGGCACGCTTAGCTCAAAGTCATGATGAAATATATGTAAGTTTTAAAAAATGGACAGAAATGCCTTTGGAATGTTTAATTTGGACCAAAAGTTCTTACCTGAAAGTTAAGTAACTGACTCCACTAAAGTATATTGCTCAGGATGCAGTGCCATCTGGTAATCATGATGTCTGATCTATCAGGTGGATGATTCAATGCTACATTTCCCACTTACACAAAGGACAGAGAGCACCAATTCAGAAAACTTCAAGGAAAATACATGTCATCACTGTGGACAGTATCCTCAAGGCAAAAATAAAACCCAATAATTTGAGACACAGTGTATATTTTTGGAATCATTTTGATACATGATATTTCCACATAGCAATGGATGTTTTAGAATTTGATCTGTGGATTTGGGCATGGCGGCACACACCTGCAATAACAGCACTCAGCAAGGACGAGACCTAAATTTGTGGCCAACCCAGTCTACAAATTGGGTACAGGACAACCAATGCTACACAAGGAAATTCTTTTTGAAAAACAAACAAACAAACAAACAAACAAACAAAACAACGGACTCTGTGGACCAAGCTGACCACAATCTCAGAGAGATTAGCTTACCATTGACTCCCAGGTCTAGGATGACAGCGATGCACTTCTGAGCCAAGTGGAGACATGTTTTTAAAATGACCTATCCTTGAATCAAGGAACGAAATGATAAAATAAGATGTACAAAGGTACCATATTTTCTTTTAATGAACAGTAGTAAATCTTCAAATTCTAAAATTATTTACACCTGAAAATCATTTCTGTCATCAATAAGTGGGTTCTTTGCTTTGTTAGAATTATCCATTTAAAATGTTTAAGTGTGTTTGTGTGTACACACCTATGCAACAGTGTATATGTGCCAGTGAGAGGACAACTTGATGCTATTTATTATTTACATCCCATATGTGAGTTCTCAACATGGAACTCAAAGAGTCTTTTGGCCAGTGACCACAATGGCAGTTACTTATGTTGAAAAAAAATTATGTATGTGTTAGCGTGTGAGTTTGCATATAGAACAGCCCAATTATACAAATATTAGAAAACTTTGTAGGGGTGATAGAAGCTACCCAGCGGTTGAGCTCAAATAAGCAAGGTTAGCAACAACCAACTTTACCCACTGAGACAATTCTCTGACATTCACTTGTAGTTCTGAGAAAGTGTTATGAACAAGTCTTTACTCCTAAGAATGAACTAACACATTTTGAAAGCAGTAAATAATTTTCTTTTACTAATAGCATTTATTATCAAATCACATCATTTTCTTCTATCCTCAGATGACAATTTGTTTATAATCTGAAGAGAAGACAATATTGTTCTGATGTATTGTTTCAACTAAGTTTATTTGAGTATCAATGAGCCCAGTGGGGAATGTTTGTGGTATGTAAAACTGGCAACATAACCTTGAAGATCATATAACGATGATGAAAATAAACCCCACAAAGTGTCACACACCCTTCATATATCTGCCATGACCTAAGATCCCATACTTATATTACATGCACACAACATGCTTTTTTGAAATAAATCTCCTGGTGTTACATCATCTAAGACCTCTAGATAATTCTCTTAGAAGGCAGTTCTTCAAGATGATGTGACATATAGTAAATACGGGAACATGAAGAAGCATGAAACTTTAAACAATATATACATACATAAACACATATTATTGAGAATTTTAACAGTAAGTACTGACATTCAAGCAAGGCTGAAAGCAAACATCTTAATGGAATTTGTGAAAACATTTAAAAAAAAACAACTACCACGCTTTCTCAGAGACCCTTCCTTGAAAACTATGATCACACACTACCTGATATAAATAAGCAATGGACCACATAGTTGACGGGGATTCCATTCTGTACATTGCAGCAGAAAAATACCTTTCACCAAGTGGAAATGCATTAGAACATGAACGCTGCCACAGAAAGAATATCAGAACAACCTAATAAACTTCTGTGAATAGATTTGCTACACATCAGCAAACTTCAATACTTACTCCAGTGTTTCAAAATACTGACCACAACCACAGCTGGTGATCTCCTCCATTACATTAAAGTGAATATGGTAAATCATTTACTTCCTACAAGGGTATTGTAAAAACAGATTCAAAAAGTTTATTTTCTTGAAATTGAATACATTTATTATGTGCAAAGTCATCAAATCTTATACACAAATATGGTCAATCTCTGCTATGAATTATTTTCTACATCTTGACTTCAAGATGATATATAAAGATTTAAGATATTTACAGAACTAGAGACCTGGCTTTGCATTTAATTCAAGTTAATTCGCAGGACCTAGGTCAAATTTTTTACAACTTTCTATAATTCCTCATTCGAGAAGTTCAAATGGTCTGTTTTTCATGGAAACCAGAATGGACAGGCACATAAACATGGAAAGACACACTGAGATCACATAATGGAAATTAAAACAAATTCTTAAATATATGTTTACTCATGAATGTTTTACTTGTTTCATCATTCATTCCTGTACTGGATTCAGTGGACTGAAGAATACAAAGGCCTCACAGTATTGCTTATATTCTCAGAATTTGTCTCCATTATGAAACTTTTATGAGGAAGAATATAGATATGTGCAAAGGTCTTACACTTTAACAGATTCATAAAGTTTCTCTCTGTACAAATTCTTTCATGATGATGAATATTGTACAAATGTGGAATAGCTTCACCATGTTAAATACACTCATGGTCTTTCTTTGCAGTATAAATTCCTTCATGACTTTGAAGATAATTGTGAAGAGCAAGTTTAACCACATTGGTTACATTCACAGGTTTCTCTCCAGTGTGAGCTCTTTTGTGTATTAGATCACTTTTACATGTAAAGGCTTTACTACATTGGTCACATTCATAAGGTTTTTCTCCAGTGTGAGTTCTTTTATGTCTTAGGAAATGATTGCTATGTGCAAAGGCTTTACCACACTAGTTATATTCATAAGGTTTCTCTCCATTGTGAGTCCTTTTATGATTTAGGAGATAATTGTTACAGGCAAAGGCTTTTACCACATTGGTTACATTCATAAGGTTTCTCTCCACTGTGAGTTCTTTTATGTCTTAGGAGATGACTGTTACATGCAAAGGCTTTACCATATTGGTTACATTCATAAGGTTTCTCTCCAGTGAGTTCTTGTATGTGTTAGGAGATGACTGTTACGTACAAAGGCTTTAACCACACTGGTTACATTCATAAGGTTTCTCTCCAGTGTGAGTTCTTTTATGTATTTGGAGATGACTGTTACATGCAAAGGCTTTCCCACTTTGGTTACATTCATAAGGTTTCTCTCCAGTGTGAGTTCTTTTGTGTCTTAGGAGATCACTGTTATATGCAAAGGCTTTACAACATTCGTTACACTCATGAGGTTTGTCTTCTATATGGGTCCTTTTATATCCTAGGAGATGACTGTTATGTGCATAGGTGTTACCGTATTGGTTACATATATAGTGATTCTCACCAGTATGCATACTTTTATATGTGTTGGGACTACAGTGATGTGCAAAGACTTCGTCATACTGAGTATCTTCAGGGGGTTTGTCTCCATAATAACTGTTTCCATACCTGCAAAGATAATTGGTACATATGAAAGCTTTACTACATACATTATGCTAATGAATCTTTTCATCCATGTCACTTAATTTTAAAATTTGGTGTAAAGGTAAAGAGGAAATACATCTTGAGTTTTCATCATTATTTTTATATTCACAGTGTTCTCCTCTACAAGTTGTTTTAAATATTTGAAAATACCTGTGATGTTAAAAATATTTGTTACCTGGCTCACATTTATACAATACTTTTTTCTATAAGATGCTTTACCACAGATTTATAGACAACTACAAGACCTCAGAGCTTTAACACACTGACTGGATAAATAGGAGGAAAAAGGGTTCAGAATCTGCCCAGTTAAATTGCCTAAGCTTTTAAACATTAAAAAGCTTCTGCGTCATTATTTGTACAGCTGACAGCTCTGAATAACCCATATAAAGCATAATAGATATCACATTTTAAACATATATTGCAAAACAGGACTACAATACCTTTTATTTATTCTGGGTGGTACATTGTTTCTTTTAGTATACCTATACTAACATGACTTGTAATCATTGTGATATATAATATAACTATTAAAAGAAAAATAATAAATAACATGGTTTCAAGTTGCACTCACATATTTGATATTTGTTCATCATAGACATGTGCCATAGGGATTATGGTTTTTCCACAACATTCTTGACTCCAAAATCCTGCCCTTTCTCACAAAACTTAGCAACATTACTACAAGTATATGAGTAATTGCAGCTATACTATGTACTACTTGATTAGCATAATGTTTTGGATATACTTTCATCACCTATTTATTGTGAATACCTTTGGCAATATCTGAGTTGCAGGAGAATAAAAAGATTGTAGTTCTACCTCAGAGCACTAACGAGGGTATGATTTAAACAATGATCTTGCACAAGGCATGGTTTCCTTGCATTCTTTCTTAGAGGAGCACCTTAGAAACACACATCAATTACCTAACATGGAGGTACATCATTTAGTAACAAGTTATTAATCATCAATAAATATACTTAAAGCAGTTCATTTACACTGTCCCTTCTCTTTCAAACTTCCAGGACATAATAAAATTTTCTCAGAACCATATTCACATCAGCTTACACATAAAAATGACCTTGTATGTCTTCCAGAACATTGACAATGCTCTTTAATGTTATGATATTCCAAATTGTATCCTAAAATACAGTAAAAAAATGTACAATTTGTAATTGGAAATAAGGCAAAATTTAGGTCATGATTTATGCTCAATTAAAGAATCATTCACCTCATTCTTCCTCATCCTCAAGGGAAATTACAGAAGTGCATAAATAATAAATAAAGAGTTTCCCCCATATTTTAAAAGTAAAGAAAATACACTGTCCTACCTATAGCAGGGAGGTTCGTGTTGGTCTCCAGCATCACATCTTTGTAGAGACTCCTCTGGGAAGATCTTGAGTGAAGTTTACATCACATCATTGTAGGTAAATGTACTCTAAAATATACACAAACATGTACAACAGAAAGCGTGATACTTAGAGAACTGGAAATGTATACTTCATCTACAATATTTTCAAAGAATTCCGGTATTTCTTCTACTTATTTTCTGACGCACAAGTTCTAATGTAATCACCAACTCCTTTTAGGAGGAAACTGAATATTGAGGTTCACCTCTCTAATTTTTGCATCCTTTAATTAGGATATAGACTTGCAAGAGAAATTAACAGACAAATACATAGATAGACATAGTAAACTGATCAACAGTACTGAGTCCCCATCAGAGAAATAGTATAAACGATTCCTGACTCTAATAACAATGTGCAGGCTGAGTTTATTTTTTGATGCTTTTAATTCTAAAATCACTCAGGAGACAGAGGCAGGTGTATCTCACAGAGCTGGATGCGAGCCTGCTCTATACAACATGTCCAGGACACTCAGGGATACATAATAAGACCCTGAATGTTCTCCAAAAATTATCAAACAAAAAAGACAGAAAGAACTTAAGGATCTTTCTCTAGTTTCTAAAAAGAGTTATACATTCTCTCCACTTCTGTATACATGTCTAGAAGCCTGAAGTGTCTCATTTTAAACTGCAACATTAATATTATCTTGCTAAAATGAAATGTATGTTTGAAAACTTACAAGGGACAGATGAAAATATTAGCAATGTAAATGTTGATAACAAAAAGGCAACATGGCAGATGGAGGTATGGCTCAGTGGTTAAGAACACTGTCTCTTCTTCAGAGGACCTGGGTTAAATTCTCAGCACCCACATGACAGCTCATAGCTGTCTGTAACACAAATATACTCAATAAAATACTCACAAACCAAATCCAAGAACACATCAAAAATAAATATTATGAACAAATAGGCTAAATCTCAGGGATACAAGGATGGTTCAACATATGAAAATCCATCAATGTAATCCAATATATAACCAAACTGAAAGACCAAGATCACATGATCATCTCATTAGATGAGAAAAAGCCTTTGACAAAATTCAACAATCTTTCATGTTAAAAGACTTGGAGAAATCAGGCATAAAAGGAATCAGCCACATACTTAACATAATAAAGGCAGTAAAAAGCAAGGTGGTAGCCAACATCAAATCATTTGGAGAGAAACTTAAAGAAATTCAACTCATATGAGGTACAGGAGAAGGATGCCTCCCCCTCCATATCACTTCAATATATATACTCCTCAAATCATAGCTAGAGCAATAAGACAACTGAAGGTTTTCAGAGATACAAATTTGAAAGGAAGAAGTCAAACTATCACTATTTGCAGATGATTTACTAGTATACATAGGTGACCCAAGAAATTCTACCAGAGAATTCCAACAGCTGATATATACTTTCCACAAAGGAGCTGGGAACACAATTGACTAAAAATTTCATTAGCCCTTCTGTATACAAATGAAAAATGGGCTGAGAATAAAATCACCTGACACACCCTGAACAGTAACCACAAACAACATAAAATATTTTGTTGTAACTGTAACCAAGCAAGTGAAAGACCTCTATGACTAGAATTTCAAGTCTTTAAAGAAGTTAAAGAAGATATCAGAAGATGGAAAGAGCTCCTAAAATCATGGATATATAGGATTAACATAGTAAAAGAACATTCTTAAAAAGTGCTTGTAAAAGTTTACACTCACACCAGCAAGGAAGGTGAGTTCCCCCTTTGTCCTCATCCTCACCAGGATGTGCTACAACTTGAGATTTTTTATCTTAGCCAGTCAGGCTGGTATGAGCTCAAATCTCAGTGTCATTTTGATTTGCATTTCTCTGATGATGAGGGAAGGTTAGCATTTCTTTAAGTGCTTCTAAGCCATTCAAAAATTCACTGTTGAAAATTCTTTGTTTAGTTCTGTGCCAATTATTTAATTGGGCCATTTTTTATTGGAGTTTGACTTCTTGAGTCCATTGTATAGTTTGGATATTGGCACTTTGTTGAAAATAGGGTTGATGGGGGCGGGGCAAGATGGCTGCGATGGGAGGACTCTCATTCTGAACAGCAGCACAGCAGGATCAGCACAGTGACCAGCAATCAGAACTCTCGGCCATAAAACACAGTGATTGTGTTTCCCAGGTGAGAGGATACCCCACGGTGGGGGATTCAATCAGCCTTTAACTCACACAGCTAAACCACAGAAGAGATCCCGGTTCTGCCAGACACTTGGCTGCCGGCCACCAGCCCTAGCCCCAGCCTAGAGCCACAAGCCAGTGTCTCTGGTCATGGTCCCAGACTGAACCGTGCACACCACACTATCAGCGACTGGAATTTTCAGTCAAGAGATAACCTCACAGTGCAGGAAATGATTGGGACTGACCTTAGGTTACCCAGACATCCCCTGGAAAAGACTCGGGTTCCATGGCCACCCCAGGAGCCAGCCCAGAGCCAGAGCCAGGGGAGAACCCTCTCAACTAACAAAGACCACAGTTACCACTCAGGTCTCTATCCCTGAGGTGAGCAGCAGCAACTCCTGAAAAAATGCCAGCCATCCAGGGACTAAACACAAAAAGCTGAGAAGACATCTTTCAGGAAAAACCAGCTTTCTGCAAAGGGGATTCCCTCCACCACAGGATCCCCAGGAACCACGAGAAAATAACCCCAAACACCTAAGATAGCACAATGGGTAGAAGCCAGCATAAAAGCTCAAGCAACAAAAGACAGAGCAATATGGCATCTCCAGAACCCAGTTACCCAGGGCCAAGTAGCCCTGGATACCCCAGCATAACTGAAATCCAAGAAGATGACCTAACAACTATGCTCATGAAGATGATAACAGAGGAAACAAATGAGATATGTAAAGACATAGAGGAAGATAAACTCAAACAGAATATTGTCATCCGTAAAGAAATAGAGGAAGCTGCAGCCAAACAGTTTATGGCCTTTAGAAAGGAAATGCTTAAAGCGCTGAATGAAATAAAAGAAACAAAGTTGAAGGAACTAAATGAAAAACAGGAAAGTACAATCAGACAGGTGAAGGAAGTAAACAAAAAAAATCAAGACCTGAAGATAGAATTGGAAAAATTAAAGAAAACACAAATAGAGGAAATAATGGAGAGGAGTAATCTAGGGAAGAATACAGGAACTACAGAGATAAGCATAACCAACAGACTACAAGAGATGGAAGAAAGAATCTCAGGTGTAGACGATGCAATGGAAGAAATCAATGTATCTGTCAAAGAAAATGTTAAATCCAAAAAATTCCTGAAACAGACGGTCCAAGAAATCCAAGACAATATGAAAAGACAAAACCTAAGAATAATAGGTATAGAGGAAAAAGAAGACTCCCTTCTCCAAGGCCCAGAAAATATTTT
>REGO01001830.1:0-20737 GCA_010120015.1 Rhombomys opimus | reverse complement strand
CTATCAGTGGACTTGGAAAGGGGCACAGTGGTGATGAGTGAGGGAGGGAGGGACTGGGAGGGAATGAGGGTTCGGGCATGGCTGGGATACAGAATTAATAAAATGTAACTAATAAAAAAAAAAGTAAGTTCACCTACAAAATA
Organism: Rhombomys opimus; assembly: GCA_010120015.1. Lineage (NCBI taxonomy): Eukaryota > Metazoa > Chordata > Mammalia > Rodentia > Muridae > Rhombomys > Rhombomys opimus. Next base: position 20,594 of record REGO01001830.1, on the reverse strand, counting down.
ATAATAATAATAATAATAAACATCTCCCAATGACAATAAAATTTTGTAGCCATGGCAAATAACCAAAAACTTACCCAACCCCCCCTTTGAGAAAAAAATTGGACAACATTATCATGGACTTCTTCTAGCTGACATTTTGGACACATAGAAATCCTGTAGGGGGTCTAAATAAAATTGGGAAAAATGGTTAAATGGTTAATTAAGCAAGCAATAACATTTGTGGTCCAGTCTTTGAATGTTGAAAATTTCAGGTTTAATAAAAGTCCTCTTTGGAGCAGTCTAAAATGCTGGACCAATTAAAATTATAGGCTTTCTTCAAAATTCTTTGGGGAGCAGGTTTGATGAGAAAGAGCAATTGAAGCAGTTGAGGCAGGAAGAAGCAGAATGCTGGAACATGCAAGATGCTGGAATAGAGGTGTCAATGTCTCAGCATGCTGAAGAATAATTCTATTAGGTTTAATCCAGCATCTCTGGTGTCCAGTTCTTTTGTTCTGCAAACATATAATTTCTCACAAGCACTATAGAGTTCTAAAATTAAAGTGTATGGGATGTGCAGGATGAAACTAAACTGTAAGCTAATTTTATCTATGCCAATTAAAGGAATGGCATAATACATTTTGAGGATATTATAGCCAAGGATTTATTGGCCATGTATTGTTGAAGTTCTGGAGACATATTTTATATCTCAGTCGGTTTCAGAGTTGTTCCCATGTAAAGGGATTAGCAATATAAGTTACCATTTTCATTGAACATACAATCATTATCTGTTGAAATCAAAACAAGTTTGGATAGATTAAAATATCTTTTTGGGCTCTTGTATGCCAGTTGTATTAGGCCAAGTTGCTACCTATTTCCCTAGAGAAGCCTCCCATTAGAGAAACAAGCTGGTTGCCTTGAGCAATAGAAAACGCATGTTTTAAGTAAACTTTATATAAACTTTTTAATTTAGAATATAAGCATACCATAGATGTCTTGTACCTGTTTTGATGTTTAGCCCTAGATTTATATATATATATATTGTAGCTATTTGTCCTATCCACTTGTTTATATAGAATGGGCAGTTATGCCTTTATAGCCAAACTTTATTTAAACTCCCTCTTACCTTTAGCATTTAAGCATACCCTAGGAATCTTGTACCGGGGCTTTACATTGATAGTGGCTATTTTTTGGCTTGCCCTTTATTTATACAGGATGGGCAGTTATGCCTTTATAGACAAACTTTATATAAACTCTCTTAGCATTAGCATATAAACACTCTTACCCTTAGCGTTAAATATATCCTAGTCATCTTGTACCTGGATTTTGACATTGGTTTTGGCTATTCTTTGGCTTGCCCCCATTTTTTATATGGGATGGACAGTTTTGTTTTTCGAACATATGAATATAATTTTTGAGTTTTTAGTACTAAACTAGGTTGGCATGTACTTTGCCATCTTTAAGCCTCTAGTATCTTTTTACATAGGCATGAACAACATTTTTCTCCCATGAAAATGTCTCATGTTTAAAAGGATAAGGCAGTTTTCAGAGCAGTGTGACATTATCTCTCTTTACATAAACCTAAAAATGATGTGAACCCCACCTTTAGATCAGTAAGGACATAACATCTATACTAAGAAAAAAGAATTTACATGGTAACCTAAATTGCCATGGCAATTTTTTTTTTTTTTTTTTTTTTTTTTTGCAGTTTCAGCCAAACTCCGTGTAGAGGTTTGTCTGTCTTCAGTTCCTTTCTTTTCCGCCATGGCTGTGGAGCTGAGCCAGTTGAGCCAGACACAGTATGAAGGAGCCATGGTTGTTTACCCCTCAGTTAAACTGCAGCAGCAGCCAGTTTTGTTAAGTTAAGTCTCAGGTCTGCCCACAGGAGGCTGTGTTTTGCTCCTGAGCCTGTTTAAAGAGTCTCTCTTATCAGGACACGGTTGGGATACAGAGTTAATAAAATGTAACTGATAAGGAAAAAATTAAAAAATTTAAAAAAAGAGTCTCTCTTAAAGAGATAGTAATTGACCTGGGAGTTTTTAGGTTTTAAGTTTGGATTTTTTCACTGGGAGCATATTCCCCTCTCCAAATTATGATAAAGTATGATTTAAGGGGTGTGGATACTTAGATTATTTGGGCACCATTTGTTGTAATTGAAAATTAATATTTACTAATAATTATCTTTTAGTAAAGCTTGCTGTTAATCCTAAATAGCTGTATAAAAAAAATCACCACACAGAGACTGGGTTTATTTAGTTAACCTAGAACACAATGCTGGGCAATAGTTACTCCATCCTAAACCTCCAAGCCCTCATAGTTTCCTAACATTTAAATTTCCTACATTATACTTGCTTTTAGTGATATCTTAGGTCCAGTCCATCTCCACGTAGTTCCAAAACCTATCCTCCAGCTTTGCTCTCTTCTTCTAACTCCCTCTTGCCCCTTCTCCTCCCACTCATTTCCTGCCCTCTAGCTCCTCCCCTCTTACCTGTCCTCTGGCTCCTTCCATCTCAACATTGTGTCTAGTTGCTTTACTTAGGCCTGTTTACACAAGAGTTGAGACAGGATGCTTACAAAGAGGATCACAATGCAATATCCTGATTGAAACCGGGGGGGGGGGGGGTAGAGAGAAATCAGCATTTGAATGAACAAGTGTAAGGTATATACATTTTAAAAGAACATTATACCAACATATCTACTTGCCTGCAAATTTCATGATTTCCTTGTTTTTAATATCTGAGTAGAATTCCACTACGTAAATGGACCACAATTTATTTATCCATTCTTTGGTTGAGGGTCATCTAGATTGTATCCAGATTCTGGCTTTTATGAATAAAGTTGCTATGAATAGAATTAAGCAAATGTTCTTTTCGTGTGGTGGAGCAACTTTTGGGGATATGCCCAGGAGTGGTATAGATGGGTCATGAGGTTCACTCTTCCCAATTTTTTTGAGAAAGCACCTGATTAATTTCAAAAGTGGTCATAAAAGTTTGCACTCCCACCTGTAATGGAGGAGTGTTTCCCTTTCTCCACATCCTCACTAGCATGTGCTTTAACTTGACCTTTGATCTTAGCCATTTTGATGGATATAAATGGAATTTCACAGACATTTTGATTGGCACTTCCCTAATGACTAAAGATGTTGAGCAATTCTTTGCTTCTTCACCATTCATTATTTCCAGTTAGACCAGCACCATTTGTAGAAGATGCTATATTTTTTCATTGTATGGTTCTGGCTCCTTTGTCAAAAAACAAGTATGGGATTGTTTATTTCTGGGTATTCAGTTCAATTGCAATGATCCACCAGTCTGTTTCTATACCAGTACCATGCAGTTTTTATTACTGTTGCTTTATAGTACAGCTTGAGATCAAGGATAGAGATACCTCTTGAAGATCTTTTCTTGTACAGACTTTGTTTTATATATTTTGGCTATTTTTTTCCAATTGAATTTGGAAAATAATCTCTCAAGGTCTGTAAAGAACTGTGTTGGTATTTTGATGGGGACTGCATTGGATCTGTAGATTGATTTTGGTAGGATGGCCATTTTTACTGTCAATCCTACCGATCCATGAGCATGAGATCTTCTGATATCTGATTCATTCTTATTTTTCCCCATGGGCTCTCTTCTCACCTGAGAAACACAGATGTTGGGGTTTGGGGGGGTCTAGAGTATGGTCTGCTGGCTACTCTGCTTTCATTACTGAGCTGCTGTTCAGATACCATACATGGTCAGCACTGCCATCTTGGGGGGTAGGATGTTTCAATGGCCCATATAATTTTTTTAAAAGAAATTAGGAAAATGTTTATGGAGTTCTACTCTAAGCCCACTGTTTCCTGCTTGTAACTGGGACATAGTACAGAACTATCTGAGTCTCACTTTTGCAAATTTGCAACTAGTTTCTTAATAACACTTGTCAATGAGTGTACTCAAAATCCAAAACAACAAACAGCTGATTTTAGAAAACAAATCTGTAAAAGGATATGAATATATCCCAAGATCACAAGTTGTGTCATGAGAAATGGCATGAATGGAATTTTTCTACTTGTCTAACAAGAAATATTTGTTGCTTTGGGAAAAGCACGATGGAACTAATTGGCTTAGGACCCAGGGCCTCCTATCAAGGGAAAGGAGTTCTGCCACCAACTTGAGGCAATTATTTGCTGGCTTGAAGACATATTTAAGGTAACTTTTATAGCTTTAGACTTTGGTTGAAACCTTAAGTCAGTATGAAGAGATTGGTGGGGGATTAAGGAGAGTTTGTGGGGAAGGAACAGTGACTCCCTTGGTTTTTTTGTTTTTTGTTTTTTGTTTTTTGTTTTTGTTTTTGTTTTTGTTTTGAGAATGGGCAGTATTTAGGAACAATTTTATTTCTGTGACGTGCAATGCTCCATGGGGAAATAATGTGCTTAGGACTTGGAATAACAAGAGAGAAATATTCTCAAAGAAGATACTGCTATCATCTTGGAGTGTCTCCCCAGTGTAGTCCTTCTGATTTGAACAATTGAGCTATACATTAATTTTTCTCATTTTAAAGTCCTGATCCTGGCTGGAGATTAATGCCTCTCTTTGTCCTACTTCATGAGTCAATCACAGGTTCATGCTCCATCATCAGGCATTCAGAAGTGAGTTGGGGCTTTGACAAATAGACATACCTTTCAGAGATCCATCCAGGTGAGTCCAGGAGTTTGGTTGGTATTGCATCAAGAGTTCATAAAATGGAACAACAGAATGTCTATGAGAGAAAAGTTGTCTTAAACTACACAGGGAGATGCAAGGGAGGCTTTCTGGGTTGGTCATAGAATTCATTAATTCATGAATCTGAAAAGAGGAGAATGAACTGAACTCACTAATTTGGGTGAGACTTAATCCTTAAGTAATAATTTTGGAAGGATAATCATAAAAAAATGGTTTTATGAATTCACAAAATGTTTCCATCTAAAGGAGAACTTATGTTCATCTTCCCTAGTTATTGTGGAATGTATAGAGAGAATATTGTATGTTAAGGCAAATATGCGAAATGACTGCATGCCTTTTTATTTTTAGGTGATTATAATGTCATATTGATAAGAAAGATCCAAATGAATGATGTTTGCACAAATCCCACTATATATACACATACTTCCATGCAAACAAAAAGGGCATTGAAATAGATTAAACCTCTGTTAGATTGTATGCAAAAGTACAAAGTATGATGATATGAAAAGGATGAACTGTATGAAAGCATGCCAGTCTTGCTGATGTGAAGTCTGCAGAGTTTAATCAGAAAAAGAATGTTTGTCAGTGTAATAGAAGAGATTTGCTTTCTTGTTATGGTGGAAGAGTCTGTGCAGCAACACTGGAGGTGCCTCTTAAAGACTAAATTTGATCCTTGACAATTTCATACATGTGTGCAATACATTCTTTGCTCTCCCTCACCCTCTCCTGTCTCTCTCCTCTGATGACCCCTTCCATTCTCAGTGCGATTCCCTTTCATATTCCTAAGTCTTTTCTTTGGTTCTGTTACTGAGTGAGTTTAATCATGGCTGTCTGCATGATTATGAGTTTGGAACCATCTATTGTATCCTGCTGGGTTCATTAGAACCTATACAGCTGAAGAGCATCTTACCCTGGAATCCACATAGTTCATCAAGAAACAGTAGGGCTCTTGGCCCCTTTTACTGGAGGACATTTTTCTACAGTGATGATCACTAGAATGAAGACCTGAGCACGCACAGGTGAAATTGATCTAAAAAGAGGAAAGGACCAAAATCTTAATGCTAAGGAAAAAAAAAAGATAATAAATGAGAAAATTGAGGCATTATATTCCTGACCCACTGTCACACCACATCTAGTTATTAAGTCAAACAAATATGGAACAAAGGAAAATAAGCTTTTTGTGGTTTCATAGGTAAACACTCCAATCTTTGTATGTTTCTTCTATTTATGAAAATGTTCATTGGTTTATTCATGTTCATACACAATACAACCACACACTATGGTGTGTGTGTGTGTGTGTGTGTGTGTGTGTGTGTGTGTGTGTGTGTGTAGGTCAGAGAATAACTTGCAGAAATTGACTATTCCCATCACAAGGGTCTCAGATAGTTATCTCAGCCTGTCAGACTTGGCAGTAGGTGCATTCACACACTTAGCCATCTCACTGACCATGCTCCTTCTGTTAAATTGTGGGTTCATTTGTATTGCTATGTTTTTCTTTTTAGAGTGTGCATTATTAAACGTCTCCACAATAGCGTATGTTACTTTTGGTTTGGGGTAAATTATTTTTCTCATTTACTATATTTTCTGGATTTCATGAGATAGAATAAGAGGCAGAACATCCTAATGACCAAGGAAGCTACTTTCTTTCTGGTCTGATGGGAATCATCTCATTTCATTGTTTTCATTTGTCAAATCTACTTACTTTTGCTCCCTCTTTACTGAGCAGTTATCTAATTATTACATAAGGCTCTCATGTATGGAAAATCTATTTCTAAAAGTCATGGAAGTGGACCGTAAAGAAGGCTCAGAGATGCAGGTCCTTGCTGCCATGCCTGATGACAAGAATAGAGAACTGACCACCACAGGCTGTTTTTTTACTTCTTCATGTGTGTGTAACACACACACACACACACCCATGCATGCACACACAGACACATACTAAATGAGTGAATAAGTAAAACAATATAATAAAATTGCTAAAGTCTTGAAAGTAAAAGGAAGTTATTCAGAGGAAAGTGGCAGCAAAAGCCTAAGAGAAAGGATTGGGGTATACCAAAATACATTGTATCCGTGAATCCATATATTAAAATAGAACCCACGGCGTTGATGCACAATGAAATGTTTCTTAGAACAGAAAAGTCGGCATGGCTTTAATGAAACAGAAAGATGATGTGGCAGGGACAGTTTGCCTTGTATGGCCAGGAGTAAGAAGAAGTGGTCTTCGTTCAAGTTCCATGTGTATTTCTGTGAAAAAATACTCAGAAAAGAAGAAGCCTCAAAGAGAAAGAGGTTGATCCAGTTCAAAATTCCACATTATGGTCCATTATAGCATAGAAGTGACACTGACAGGAACTTGCAGAAGCTAGCCACATCATGTCCACTATCAAGGACAATGGGAAACAAATAGGTATAGGGTGGCTTGCTCACTGGCTTTCTCCTATATTAAACAGTTTAGAGCACCCCTATCTAGAAAGTGCTCCATCCCCATGTTCTTCCCACATCAATTCATAAACAAGACAATCCTGTGCAGAGATGCCTACAGGCCAACCTGATTTAGTTAATTCCTCAGTTAAGACTTTAAGTCCAGGTGATATTAGGTTGTGTCAAATTGACAGTTAGAAACTAAACACTATGAAATTTACATGACTCTCAGTGTCCTTTCAGTGGGGAGAGAGAGCTAGAGAAAGAGAGGGATGGAGGATGGGGAGACAAAAAGGGAAAGAGAGAGTGTGTACATGTGTTTGTGACTTAGCTGTGTAAAAGCAGATTTTAGAGAAAGGAATCTTGAGGACTATCTGTTTAAAATCTGAACAAATGACAGGCTAGAACTCAAGGAAGTATGTAGAATAAAAATAGATGAACTTCATTTCAAGGAATTCCCATGGAGTCAATTTCTTAATGTTCAAACACAGCAACACCTGTGTTTTGAAGTTTCCACATCAGTGAAGATTCCTAGGTCTTTTTGTGTTTGTGTGCCAGTGATGGAACCCAGATACATCCAACTCCTTAAATAAAATTTATAATAGGGGTCTCACTATTTTCCAGGCTGGTATCAAGTTTCCATGCTCATGCCATTTTCTGCCTCAACCTGTTTGGACAATTGTATTTACAGATGAGTACCACCAAACCAGGTTTATGCATCTGTTGGTATAATGTTCTTGTAGAATGTATACAATTTACCCTGGTTTATTCAAATGTTGACTTCTCTACCCCACTCACTGGTTTCAATCTGGACATTGCATTGTGATGCTTATTCCAAGCATAGCCTGTCTCACGTTTGTGTAAACATGCTACCATTCATTCTCTGTATTGCTAATAAAAACAACCAGCCAATGCTGAGCAATGAAGAGAATAGGGTGGGACATCCTGATCTGGAGGAGAGGAGAAATGAGGAAGTGGGAGGCGAGATCTGAGAGGAGAGGACCAGGAAACATCAAGAGAAATTAACCAGCTATAAGATATGACTAAAAAGTAAGTATAATGTGAAAAAAAATCTGAATGGGATGAGGCTATGCTGGCTTGGAGGTTTAAGATGGCGTAATTATTGCCCAGCATTGTACTATAGGTTAATTAAATAAATCCTAGTCTCTGTGTGGTGATTTGGGCATACAGTTGGTTAAGCAATAAACACTGTTTAACTAAAAGATAAATCAATATTAAATATTGACAATCATCAACATGCATCCATGATTTCATGATATAATTTACAACTATTCACATTTCTACTAATTCTTTTACTTTTTTTACTTCCTTGTCCAAATCAAATAATTGCAAGAAATAACTTTCTTGAATCGTGACATGTTCATCCTTGTATGAACAGTCCCAGATGCATTCTTGGACTCTGTCTTATCTTCCTTGATGATTGTGTTTGAATGTGACCTTGTCCAAAGATCTCAGAGCAACTAGGAAAGACAACAACCCCATCAAATAGTACTGGTTATTGTATTTCTATTTCCTGCATTCCAGCTGCTACAGTGTGCATCTTGTGTGTCCCATGAATTCTTGTCTATTAAGTGCTTAGTTCCCAAGTGTTAATACTGGGAGGTATAGACCTGTCAAGAGAGGCTTGGCGGAAGTCTTTAGGTAATTAGTTATGCACTAAATGAACACTATTATACCCAGTCTCTTTTTCTTTCCATTTAGCTTTATGGCCATGGGGTGAGTGGTCTCTCTTTCTATCTCTATCTCCCTCCCCACATTTTATCTTGTCCTTTCCCTCCCTATTTTCCACCTCTCTCTCTTCATTCTTCTTTCTTTATTTTACTTTGTGTGAGTGGAGAGAGCAGGTACACTGTGAATGTGCAGGGAAGCACTTTGGATATCTGCTCTATCACTTGTATCCTTCTCTATTATGGACTTTGTCACTGAACCTGGAGCTAAGTTGCCCACTTGGAAGTCCTGGCAGTCTCTCTGCCACTTTCTCCTTAGCACTTCCTATAAGTTTATAGGTTTATGTCTGCCCAGTTTTTAAAAATATGGACCACAGTACCTGAACACAGCCCCTCCTGGCTAGTTTAGCAAACATTCTTATCTAATAAGCCATATCCCAAGCCCTAGAATGAGTGCTTTTGACTGTGTGCTCCAATCATATTGGGATGCTTTCATGAAGGATCAAAGCAACAGAGCCACCAAATCACGGACATTGAACCCAAATAAACCTTCCATATTTATAACTTGACTATGTCAGAAAATTTGTTATAGTCAAAGAAAGATGGACACACTGTTGGCATTGTCTGATATGAGGCATACTAAAAAACACTTTTGCTTGTACTTAATCTTCATTTTATTGTAAGAATTTTGTTTGTCTTGACATGTCATCATTATCTAGATAATATCTAGACATTGGCCATATTCAGCTTTTATTTCTTGAGTGCATCAAAGAAGTTTGAAATAAAAATTTATTTAATATTATTTTACTTAATTAAAATATAATTACATCATTTTATTCTCCCCAATCCACTCTCCAGCTCCTCCCATGTCTCCTCTGCCTCTCAAGACAAAAAGTAAAAAATGACTTTTTTCTTTGTTATTGGTATGTGTGTGTCTGTGAGTGAGTTTGTGTGTGTATGTCTATAGATATATAGATGCAACCAGCTGAGCTTCTTAATTATTGCTTATATGTATATGATTTTAAGACCGAGCTTATGGAATTGGATAACCAGGCATTTGCTTCCCTGTTATATCTAGAAAATGCCCTGAACTCTCTAGTCCTCTGGATTTTACAATCTTTCTTCCCTATCTCCAGTGATGTTCCCTAAGAAATACATATAGTTGTACATGCATCCCTTAGGTTGGACAACTACAGGTAGTGATTCTTTGAATTTTGACCAGTTGTGGCTTTCTGTAATAGTCTCTGGCTACTTTTAAAAAATGAGCTTCTTTAATGAAAGGTGACAGCTCCACTTATCTGTGTCTCCATTCCAGGTGTGTGGGTTAAAAGTCCAAATTAGGGGGGGAGTTTATAAACAAGAGAGTCAAAAATGGAGGGAGGGGGCAGGAAAATGTCACAGTCCTAAAGTTCATTTGATATACAGACTTTTGGCAGATGTTGAGTATAACACAGGATTACTAATCAGAGATAACACAATAAATAAATCTCCTCAGGAGGTTCATATAAAATAGAGAAATGAATTTTGCATCTCTACAAGATTGGGCTTGTAGGGTTACCTAATGGGTAGTGTGCCTGACTAAGTTGCTTGGCCAAGAACCTGTTGGCTAGGACATTCATGGGTGCCAGGGTAAAAACCTGCTGCTATTGTTTTGAACATAAAATAACATAAGAACATAACATTTTCTTCTGAATATTTTTATGGTCAGTATGTGCATAAATCAGTGAAATTGTTAGTTTCCATCAGAAAGCATCTTTTATCAATGCAGAGAGGATAATATAAAACTCATTACTGGGAAATTGTAAAGAAAAAATGTGTACAGAATACTCAGCTCTAAATAAAATTTCTATAGCAAAGGTCACCCCCCTAGGGTCAGGGAACACCCCAGAAAAGGAAACAGATAGTAAGATGCTGGGAACAGGAAAGACTGCTGTAAAATAGTGGCTTCTGGATGTGACAAGGCCAGTGAACTAATAAACTCACACTAGCTATGGTGTCCTTCACATGGCCTGCACAAAATCAAACCAGTAAACATGCCTGCATGAGGAGGAAGGGGATGACAAGGCCTCATCTCTTGCAGAGGAGTCATTTGCAGCTAATGACTGCTGAGGAGATTCTGGTTTTTTGACCACGCCTCTGCCTCAGTGGATAGCATCACACCCATGAATATATGGGCAGCACTAAAAGGGTAGAGTGGTCCATGGTATAAATTAAAGGAAGGAAGAAGAAAGGAGGGAAAGAAGGAAGGAAGAAAGAAAGGAGGTAAAGAGGAAGGGAGGGAACAGAAAAAGAAGAAAGGAAGGAGGAAGAATTGATGTCAGTTTATTGATGGGTCAACGAGTCCTTCCCAAATTCTTCTTTTAATAGGTATATCAAACACATGGAACCAGGAAATGACACTCAGCTCTCAGAATTCCTTCTTCTGGGATTTTCAGAGAATCAGCCTCAAATTCAGCCTCTCGTATTTGGACTGTTCCTGTCCATGTACCTAGTGACTGTCTTTGGCAACCTATTCATCATCATGGCCATCATTGTCGACTCCCGCCTGCACACACCCATGTACATCTTCCTCTCCAATCTGTCCTTTGTGGACATCTGCTTCACTTCCACCACTGTTCCACAGATGCTGCTGAACATTCAGACACAGAGCAAGGTCATCACCTATGCATGCTGCATCACCCAGATGTACTTCTTACTACTTTTTTCAGTATTGGACATTTTTCTGCTGACCATAATGGCCTATGACCGCTATGTGGCTATCTGTCATCCCCTGCATTACATGATCATCATGAACACAAGACGCTGTGGATTACTGATACTGGCATGCTGGATCATAGGTGTTCTGAATTCCTTGTTGCACAGTTTTTTGGTGCTGCAGCTGTCATTCTGCACAAACTTGGAAATTCCTCACTTTTACTGTGAACTTAATCAGGTTGTACACCAGGCCTGTTCTGACACCTTTCTTAATGACATAGTCATTTACATTACAGCCATGTTACTGGCTGTGGGCCCTCTCTCTGGTATCCTTTACTCCTACTCTAAGATAGTGTCCTCCATAATGGCAATCTCCTCAGCTCAGGGCAAGTACAAAGCATTTTCAACCTGTGCATCTCACCTGTCAGTTGTCTCCTTATTTTATTGCACCCTCCTTGGAGTGTACCTCAGTTCAGCTGTGACACAAAACCCACATGACACTGCAATGGCTTCATTGATGTATACAGTGGTCACCCCCATGCTGAACCCATTTATCTATAGTCTAAGGAATAATGACATGAAGAAAGCTCTGAAAATAGTTTTATGGCAGATAACTAGAAAAAGACCAATGGACTTACCTTCATAGTTGTATACTCATGTTTGTGGGACAAAGGATTGTACAATTAAAAATTGTAGTCCATTAGTCATATATTGTGATAAAACTTACTTCCCCTGTTTCCTCTAATTACTTTGTTTATTATATCAGCTTTCTCATACAATTGCTTTTTTTTTAATGAAGCTTAGTGTTTCTTTCTGGTATCTATGTTTTAATTTGTCAATTTGTCTTTTCTTAAATAAAAATACCCATCCTTGGATCAAATGCTCTAGAAACTGCCATTCTAACCAGGAAACAGCTGAGACTTCTTTTTTAGTTAAATTTATTTATTCATTTTACATCATTATCTCAGCCCCCTCCTCCTTTCCACATTATCCCACCAGTCCCACTCTCTTCCCCATTTACCCCCTACCCTTCTCTTCAGAAAAAGGGAGTTCCCCACTGGCCCTCCCTGGCACACCAAGTCATTTCAGCACTAAACACATCCTCTTCTGCCAATGCCAGACAAGACATCCCAGTTAGGGAAAAGTGATTCAAAATCAGATAACAGAGTCCATGTCAGAGAAAACACTCACTCTCTTTGCTAGTGGACCCACATGGAGACCAAGATTCTCATCAGTTACATATATGTTGTGGGTCTAGGTCCAGTTGATGCATGCTCTTTAGTTGGTGCTTCAATCTCTTTAAGCCGCTATGGACCTAGGGTAGATGAATCTGTTGGTGTTCTTGAGGAGTTCTTGTCCCCTCCACAAACTTCTATCCTTGCCCCCACCCTTCCACAAGATTCCCCAAGCTCACCCTATTGTTTGGCTATGGGTCTCAGCATCTGTTTCAATCTGCTGGTGTGTGGACCCTCTCAGAGGACAGTTGTGCTAGCATCTTGTCTTCAACATAGCAGAGTATCATTAATAGAGTCAGGGGTGTCTCTGAAGAATTATTTATTTTGGAATTACAAGTGTTAAGTTATGATTTTTATTTTATTAAATAGTATCTTTAAGTTATACTCCTATAAACATAATTCCACTTGATAGGTAAGGTACATAAATTATAGGGCATACAATAATTTTAACAACACCCTTGAGTCAAATAAAAAGTTGTACGAAGAGTTTGGGAGAAGATACATGGAAACTGTCTTCTGGTGTGACAGGGCTATTACATTTATGAAAGCACAGCATGTGTGGTTGCCAGTACAAGAATTACCTAAGCTCTCACTGTGTAAGAATAGAATAGAACTCTAAGAATAGAACTTTCCGTCCTGGAGGAACGCCCCTTATGTACAGGATGTTTGCGGGGAGGTGAACAAACAGGATGTTCTAAGGGGAGGTGAAATGCTTTGTCCTACAGGGAAGCTCCTTAAGTTTAGAAAGTAAACAACTCAAAATAGCTTCAGGAAGTTCATGAAACTGACTAGGTTCACTAGAATTCTTCCTCTGTATTCATGTATATAAGCAGTTAGGACTGTCAAGAGACACTTGGAGACAAACTCTGCTGCTTGGAAGACAACTGAAAAATTAAGCTGCTTAGAAGGGGCTCAGACCAGCTGAGAATCCTAAAAGAAGAGAGCAGCAGACCTGCCTTTGAAATACTTGGAACCAATGAGCTGCCTGTGAAGGACACTCTTTAACATGTTGAGCTGCCTACAGGTTAAGAACTATGCTCTAGCTTTTCAGTTTTCATGAGCTGTGGTTGACTTTGTTGATGTACCTGTCTTTGATTCATTTTTGCTCCTGTAAATATGCCATCACCCACATTCCTGTAAGCAATATCAATAAAACTCTTTGGTTCACCAAGCTGAATGTTGGTGGTACCCTTACTTTGATCTGTCCTTGATGCCCTTTCTGAAGTAGTTAGGTATCTGTTCACATCTCATTGGCAAGAGTGTCAAACAACACTTACCGGCCATCATTCCAGTGTTATGCCCAGTTTGTGAGACCCACAAAGACCACCAGGAATTGATTCTGCTGCAAACACATGAGGGTTTAATACAAGCTTGAGCCCAGGGCACAAGCTCTCTGTGGAAACAGAGAAGTATGCAGCTCTGAGGTCGGGGGGAGTGGGGAGGGATAGGGTTATTAAAGGGTAAAACCACCACCCAGGAATTTCCAAGCCTTCTCCAAGATTTGGTCTATTTTAGGCACCGAAGCCATAATGGTCCTCGCCAGTCCATCTGGAGGGCATCTGCTCCTGTTAGGAAGGGGGAACAATTAGCACATCTTGTGATAATTCTTAGTAGCAGGGCTATGCTACCTTTCTCACCAGCTAGAGGCTATTTGGGTCGCTTGCCAGGCAACAGACTCCCTCAATGGCAAGCCTGGTTAGTTTTCTGTAACAAGGCAGGCCTGTCTCATCTTCCCCACTTCTTTGTCTAAACTTGCCCAGGAGCACAGTCATGTTGCCCTAGGAATTAGATTTCAAATTCTGGACCTTTCACCAGCATAGAGGGAGCAAGGGGTGCTTGGTCTCACTCCTAGTTGATGCAGCTAGTGGCGGAAGGCTTTTTCTTCTTTGGGTTGGTGGACTCTAGGAAGCTGACCATGCACTGGTGCACACCTCCACACATGTGAACATAGTGACAGTCACAATTGGGCTTAGTATGTTACAATGAATTTATAAAAGAAGATACAGACTTAGGAGAGGCATGCAGTACATGGATATGAGAGAACAAAGAAGTGGTTATGATCAAATACATTGTATGTATCTGTTAAAATCTCACAGAGTAAATAAAATTTTTTTAAAAATTGGGCCCATAATTTTTACATATTCTTTCATCTTTCTTTCTCTGGAAGATGCATATTCACTATGTTACTGAGCTGATCTTCAATGGCAACATCTTATGACGTCTTATGACATCAGAAATGGTTAAGTAGGCATCACATCCTCACAATGTCCTTTATTCTTTACTTGTCTTCATTCTTTATTACCATAAAACTAACTTTGTGGACTGTTGTAGAAACTGTGAAATCATCCATAAGTCAACACACATCCCCCAAATTTTGCTAAAATTTCTAACAAGTCTAAAGAGGTGTCTTTCTTCCCTGATGAAATGGATTGATATTTTCCTTTAAGAGTGAACATAATTTTGTAGTAAATGGCAGTAATACAGACTCACAACTGTCCAAGCTGCAGAGACTTAGACTACAGAATGATCACCTCTAAATGGGACCTCTACATCATACCACCTCCCCCCAAACCTCAGGCATCATTGTCGAAGAGAAAGGAGGGAAAGACTGTAAGAGACACAGGTATTATCTGAAGGAAACAGTGTTTTCCAGACACAGAGGGGCAGCTTTGCATTTGAACCCATAGTAGTGGAGATAACACACAGGACATGAGCACACTGATGCCAGACAAAATCCCAGAATGGGTAGGGGAAGTTGTCACTAAGTCCCACCCTTAGCTGGGATGATATTGGTAAGTAGTAGCTACCAGGAGAGACAGAAGTGGTTTTCTTAAAGGTGTTCTGCTCAGTACATGGGACATGTATTAATAAGTAACCTTATACCCAGTACAGATGGGTTTTAAAATAGCATATAAACAAGGGAATATCTGTACTGGGTTTGTTATGAGTTTGTTTGTAAGGCATTATATTAATTAATTAATTAATGTGGGAAGACACAGACAACTTGGGTAGGACTAATGTCTAGGAAAAAGATCTTGAACTATATAAGAGTCAAGAAATCCAGCTCAGCATTAGCAAGCAATTGCTCATGCATTCTTTTATTTCTCTGGTTTTTTGGCTGTGGATATCATGTGACAAATGGTCTCAAGCTCTCACTGTTTTGACTTTCCCTGTTAATTATTTGTAACATAATTCTCTAAACTGCCTTTTGTATTTTTTTTGTTTCACAGCAATAGAAATGAAATAGAGGCAGATGCAGGCAGATCTCTGTGAGTTTGAGACCAGCCTGGTCTAAAAAGTGTGTATAGGGCAGAAAGACTACACAAAGAAACCCTGTCTCAGAACAAAGAAAGAAAGAAAAGTAGGATGGAGGCTTGTATGATTATTCTGGAATCCAGGAAATATCCCTGTTTATGGTCAGCTTCTTAGTAGTTCATTCCATTTATTTCTTTGACCTTTTTTGTAGTAAGGCCTCATGAAGCCTCAGATTCTAGGGATTGGCATGGAAATATCCTTGGGAGGCCATTGTTCTGCCTGCCATGGCATAAGAAACATTTTTTTTTTTGTAGAATGTACAATGTCAACTCTATTGGGTAATTTTTGAAAATTTGTAATACATTATTTAAAAGCTACAGACTCATACACACATTGTTGAACAAAATAAGAAAGATAGAAAATTATACATCTATGATTCTAATTACATGATTGTTTTCTTAAAGCTGATGGTGGTGCTATTAACCTTCAAGATAATAGTTAGCACTTCAGGTTATGCCCAGGAGTATTGGCTTCCCAACACAAAACTAACTTGATAGTATATTTGTAGAATTTTTGTCTCATATTGCTGTTTGGGCAATTTTTAGTCTTACTGGTCATTTGATTTTCTGTCTTTCCATTTATTTTTAGTCTGTGCATTTCCATTTTTGAATTAACATATTTGTGTGCGTGTGTTCATTTTTTGCTATTGTTATGTTTTAGTTTGTTTGATATTTTTGATAGAGAAAGAGAAAAAAGGAGCATGAAGTCAGGTGAGAGGGAGGTGGAGAGAATATGGAAGGAATTGAGGGAGGGGAAAAACATGCTCAAATATACTGTATAAACATTTTTAAATTAAAAATATAATATGGGGATAGAAATTGGGTATAAAAGATTTTTTTCTATTTTATACGTTCTATTTCTACGGGTAATTTCTGGTAAGTTTTAACATTTTCTTATTTTTTCCCACATATTTTTTAAAAGATTTTTATTATTACTGTTTGACAATTTTTGTGATTTTTTTTTTGGCCATTTAACTCCTAATCCCTCTCTAATCTCTTTTTCTTCATCTTTGGAAGCTTTCTAAATAAGTCGATTTCTGTTTTTCATGTCTCTGTTTAATGGATGTCCCACCAAGTTTAGAGTTTCTTGCTAGAAAATGAGACAGAGGTCATTTACTGGAGAGAGGGTGTCTTATCAGTACCTGTACTGCTGGAAAAAAAAAAAGACTTCCCTTCTTCTAATAAAACTTAGATGCCAGCCCCCAAGGAGAAATGAGACCCCATGCCCTCTCACTCATTCATGAGGACATGTTGATGGCCTCAATCTTGTGTCTGTAGTTAGAGGATTTCTATTTGAGAAAATCCACTGAGTACTTGAAAGGTTTCTGTACCAGTGTATTGTACTTCTTTAAAAGTTTGTTGATTTAGAATGTCTTATCTAGCATCCTCAATCCTACCTCATAAATGCAGGATCCCTGGGCTCATCCTAGGTCTGGCAAATCAGAACCTTCTTTTCTGTAAATTCCCAAAAGAACACTTCACTTGAAGTTGGAAAAAAATCTACATCTAGACAGGATTCCTCACTCTCCCAGTGCTGACCCCATGAGTTGTCTCCTCTCTGGGGAGGGAGATGGAGGAGGCACAACAGTGACAGGGTTGGAGTAAAAGCTGTGTGGTAAGTGGGGATTTGCAGGTGAGACTTCTCTTGCTCCTTTCAGATGCTGAGCATCACCTTAGTCCTCATATTATCAGATGCTCAGAGGCAAAATCACAACTGATCAGTGACAGATCTAGGAAGGCAGAAATGGGGGCCTGTGAAATAGTTCAGTTTGTGAACGCTCTTGTATGACAAACTGAGTTCAATCATAAAAGCTCATATTGGGGGAAAAGAAACAGGACTCCTGAAAGTTCTTCCCTGATTTACAGAAATGTGTCATAGTGTTCATTAATGCATACCACAAACAGAGAGAGATACAGAGAGAGAGAGAAATAGAGAGAAAAATAACATAATATATATTTTTAGTTTTTTACATTTTGTTCTTTATATCCCAATTTTAGCCCCTCCCTTATCTCCTCCCAGTCCCACCCTCCCTCCATCTTCCCCCTTCTCTCTTCCCCTAGTAATCAGAAAGGAGGAGGCCTCTTCCCCTAGCCTATCAAGACTCACCAGGACTGCCTAAACCTTCTTTCTCTATGGCCTGACAAGGCTGCCCCCACCAGAAGGAAGGGAACAAAGAGCTGGCAACAGAGTCAATGTCAGAGACAGCCCCTGCTCCCCTTCCTAGGGTACCCACAAAAAGACTGAGCTGCCATGAGCTACATCTGAGCAGGTAGTTCACGGCCTCTTCATGAATGGTCCTTAGTTGGTGCAGGGGCCCCTGGGCACAGATTTGTAGGCTTCATTGGTCTCCTTGTGAGGCTCCTGTCCCTACTGGGTCCTTCTATTCTCCAATTCTTCCATAAGACTCCCTGTACTCTGCCCAAAGTTTGGCTATGAGTCTCAGCATCAGCTTCTATCCCCTGGTGAGTGGAGTCTTTCAGAGGACATCTCTGGTTGGCTTAAGTCCTGTTCCCTGTCTTCGACCACTTCTGCTGTCTTTTCTATTTGTCCATCTCAATGAGAATTAAGGATACTTCCTAGGGTTCTTATTATTTAGTTCCTTTACGTCAGTGTATTTTAGTATTGTTATCCTGTATAGTATTGCTAATATCTGTTTATAAGTGAGTACATACTATGAAAAATATGTTTCTGATTCTGGGTTACCTAACTCAGGATGACCTTTTCTGGATCTATCTATGTTGTAACTGGTTGATTAATATTTACTAATAATTATCTTTTAGTAAAGTTTGCTGTTAATCCTAAACAGCTGTATAAAAAAATCACCACACAGAGACTGGGTTTATTTAGTTAACTAGAACACAATTCTGGGCAATAGTTACTCCATCCTAAACCTTAGATTTCCTACATTATACTTGCTTTTAGTGATATCTTAGGTCCAGTCCATCTCCACATATTTCCACTATCTGTCCTCCAGCTTTGCTCTCTTCTTCTAGCTTCCTCTCCCCCCTTCTCCTCCCACTCATTTCCTGCCCTCTAGCTCCTCCCCTCTTACCTGTCCTCTGGCTCCTCCCATCTCAACATTGTGTCTAGTTGCTTTACTTAGGCCTGTTTACATAAGAGTTAAGACAGGATGCTTAGAATGAGTATCACAATGCAATATCCTGATTGAAACCAGAGAGTGGCGGGGGGGGGGAGAAATCAGCATTTGAATGAACAAGGGTAAGGGATATACATTTTAAATGAACATTATACCAATATTTCTCCCTTTAATTCCAATAAAAGGCTCCTTTTCTTTCAATACAATAATAATTATGAAATGAAAACTGTTAAGTAAAATCTACATGTGCAATGTCTAGTCCATGTGTATTTAGCACATGGAGAGGGTATCTTAGTAGAAAGTATCTGATTATCCTATCTATCTTGACAAGTTAAAAGTTCTATACCTAAATTAACTTTTATCCTTATTGCTATTACCTATATGAAAAGATTTTTTAACTTCTAAATAACTCAAGCTTAAGTGTGGCACTATAACTATTTGGCCTTCAACCCCATCAGAGACTTGAGAAGGAATAAAATTAGTTATTAGAGTAACTAGGAAATGCATGTTAGCAGCTTCCAAAAAGTAAAAATTTGACAGAGACTGTTTGCTGCCTGAACAGTCGCCCATAACTTTCTGTAATGTTGGAGCATCATCTTCAGCCTTCTGGCTCAGAATATTTGACAGACATATATGTGAAGCAGGAACTATTTAGGACTTGCTTACCCTGTCTTGGCAGAGTTTGGCAGTTGACTTATCCTGCATTTAAGTTTGCCCATTTTTGGCAGAATTTGTCTGTCATGAAGCAAGGGCATTTTCTTTACCCGAGTGGCTTGTTTGCCCCATGTGAAGCCATCTCCATATGAAGGTTCTTTGATGCTCATCATCTTCTTTGAAGTAGACAGGGTGCTGCCAGGAGATGATTTTTCTCATTGTCAAAGAATCTTTAAAAATAATAAAAACATTTTAAGTGCCATATTCTGTAGGTCTCTGAAGTTTTTGAAGACTATCTTTATGTAATTGATCTGCATACAAAATCATATTTGTCTTTTAAACCTAGGATGTATACTCCTGTGATAAATTAGACTAGTGTCTGACAGGACTGAGCTCAATAACTAGCAAATAACTTGCATTACCTAATACCTTAACCCGTTTTTAATAGCTGTTTAAAAGTATTGGAAGTAATCTTGAAATTGTATCAGTATACTAAAGATTATAGCAATGTATCAAGAATGGACTTGTTTTTGCATCAATATGCAAAATCCTATACCAGAGTTAAAATTAACCTTATTTGGGAATAACAAATAAAACCCTGAGTTGAGTAGATTCAATAAATTACCTTTTTTTATTCCTATATCTCCGTATATTCCTTCTTTTACTTTAAATAAGACCATTAATAATAAACATCTCCTACTGAGCGCATCTGAAAGCCTCTAACTAGCAGTGTTTTCAAAGCAAAGACTCATGACCAAACCTTTGGCAGAGTACAGGGAATCATAAGAAAGAAGGGGAGTTAGTCTGATGGGGAAAG